>JAKSZT010053764.1:34371947-34413492 GCA_026826555.1 Tolypeutes matacus | reverse complement strand
ATGCATGTTTCCCTCCCCAAATCTCCTGTGATGCATGTTTCCCTCCCTAAATCTCCTTGTGGGAATGCAAATGTTTATCCTATGTATGTGCCTCTGTATATTGGAAGCAGATAACTTGTTTTGTAAGTCTCACAATTCTACAGCCAGAGGGGACTTTGTCTGAACACAAAGCTGTAGTTCTGTAACTGTGATGTGATTTTGTACTTAGCATTACTAATTGAAAGGATTTAAAGTTTTTTGAATATTATAATGTCTTTTTGGGATTCAGAGGGTGGAGTGTGGCAGTTTCAGATTATTTATGAATTTCAAAAAGAGAAAGATTATGTTTGTAAACCAATCAATTCTGGATGTGATACCCTTTGATTACATTGGATTTAGTTGAAGGGCCCTTGATTAAATTACCTGTTAACATTAGGAGTTTGATTCAACCACGTCAGTAAGTATGACTCAGGTTGAGTACCTGCCCCTGTGGTGGTCCTATATAAATGGAGGGGTGGACAAGGGGAAGGATTAGAAATGCCTTGTAACCTACTGACCTCAGGGCATTCCTTTGCACTTTCATCTGATAAGACAGGATTCATGTCTTCAGGCAGGGGTTGGAAGGCAGATTCCTCAGGGCAGAGCAGTGGTTGGGCAGTGTGTGCTGGAGTTTGGCTGGTACCTGCCTCAGGGTTGGGAGGAGATCCAGATTCCCTGGGGCAGGCCAGAGGCTAGGCGGTGCAGGCTTTAGTTTGGCTGGTACTTACCTCAGGGCTGGAAGGTCTGGACTCCCTGGGGCGTGGTAGTGGCCAGGTGATACAAGGTTTACATAGTGTGGTCTCCACAGGGCAGTCCATCAGAGGTTTATCTGGCAAAGTCTCAGCAGAATTTAGGGTTCCAGTGTCCCCACCAATATCATCATCATCCCGTATGTCTCCAATCCTCAGGGTTCTACTCCTTTCCAATCAATGCCTTCACTTTAACAGCAGACACCCTGCGAGTTTGAGATTTTAGTTTCCTTTGTAACTGCTACTCGTACAATGAGAGTCTGAGTCTGGTTTTCAGAGAACTAAAGCCTGTGGCTGCATGAAACAAGATTTTCTTTCAGAGCACACATAGGAACTTTCACATCATTTGTGTGGCATTCAGGTGGCAAATTTGAAGCCTTTAGCTCACCCCTTTCTTTTGAAACTCTATCTAAAGTATCTAGGAGGAACCAGCCAAAATCATTGTACCTTTTGACTCCACAAAACTCTGTTAAGGTGGTGAAAACACTCTCACCCAGATCCGTGCTTCTTATAAGCATGGAAGTAGGGGAATCCTGTGACGATATTTTGCATATCTCCATTGCCAACTGATGCCGTGGACTGTTAGTGGCCTCTTCATTATTGGAAAGGGAGTTATTAGGACCTTGAGTCCAATTAGAGTAGAGAGCCAATTGCAAAACTCCCACAACCACTTCAGAAATCCCATGTTTAAGATTCTGTTCAAGGAGGGGCCAAGATGGCGTTAGTGTAGGAGGGCACACAAAGCAAGCTCCCAGAGCAAGGCGGATTGTGGACGGGGTCCTGCCTGGGGGTCTGTGCTGTGCACGCGTGGAGTGAGAAGCTTGGGACATCTATCTGCGCGGATCAATGGCGTGGATGGAACGGTAGAGATTCGTGAGTTTTAAGGCTGCTGGTGGTGGTTGGCACAGACAGCTGAGCCCCGCGGTTAGGGAGAAAAAAAAATGGCCACTTGGAGTCGCGAGCAGGGTGAGAAAGTTTTATTTTCTGGGGATCTGGCTGCCTGGCACCCCTTGGAACTTGTGTGAACAGAACAGCCGAGCTAATCAGCACCCAGTGAACTGGAGGGGGGATTCTGTTCAGGGGACGGAGCTGATTTCCCGAGTGGCCCAGGGATAAGACCCGAGACGCTGCAGAGCCAGGAAGAAGGGACACTCCCCAAAAGAGGGAGGATTCTTTTGGAGGACAGGGAAGGGTATTTTTTATTTTTATTTTTTGACATCGATCTGGCTGCCTGCACCGCCCATAGCTTTGGGGAGCAGATAAGCTGACCTGAAGCAGCATCAGGCTGAGAGCAGACGCGAATCTGCACTCAAACTGATTTACTTAGCAACCCGGTGACACTAGTGCTCGGCTCCAGAAGGGGTGGAATCAGCCGTCTTTAGCACTCCACACTCACTAACATGAGAGCTACAGCTACCCTGGGGAGTCCAGGAAGTGGGACGTGCTCGATTAATTTCCACAGGCCCAGCTAGGGTCCTTCCGTAAGGGGGTTGGTCTAGAGGAGTAATTATTTTGGGTCCTGTATTTCGCTAAAAAAATAAAAATTAAAAAAAAAAAGTGAGAAGGTCACTTCAATAAATGAAAAATAAATTCTTTTTAATTTAGTTTAATAGCTAAAAGCTGCTTCAGGACCTGCATATAGAACCCTGTGGGGAAATTGATTGATAAACACAAGTAGGCAGAAAGGATCCATGTGGACCCTAGGGGAATCATTGACCCCCCTTAGCTCTGTTTGACTGCTTGCCTGTGTGGATCTTTGGTTTCTCTCTCTTTCTGGTCTCTTGCCTTTCTTTCCTCTTTCCTCCCCCCTTTCTTTTTTCTTCCATTTTTTTTTTTTAATTAGCTGCTGCTAGCTTGTCATTTCTTTGCTGTGCTTCTTTTTCAGTAATTTCCCACTCGCTGTCTATATTGATTCTGTATTACAAACTATCGCTTATCCTTCCTGCATCTTTCTGCCTTCTGTTTTCTGTTGTGGCTCTTAGATACAACATTTTTTTCATAGGCCCACAACTTAAGGGTGTCAATTTCTATTCCATCTATTTTGTTTTCTTCTTTTTTTAATTAGTATTAACTTTTTCCTTTCAGACCTTTCTTTACTATTTCTCTCCCGCCTCATAATTCTAGCCTTCTAAATCATTATATATATATATTCCTCCATTTGTTTTCCCAGTCCATTGTAGGAACTCCATTTTTTTTCCCTAGTACTTTACACTGCCTACACAAGTTAAATATTCATCTCATTAAGTCTCATTTTGCCCCTCTTCTAACTTTTATCAATATTACTATTATCTTTCTGCCTTCCTTACATCTTTTGATTCCTCTGGCCCTAACCTTTTGCCTTCAAGGGAACATAGAAAGAAGTAAGGAAATAAAATAAGAAGAAAAACTGCCAAAGAGAAAACTTAACTCACACGCAGAACCAACAGCTAAATAAAACTCTAGAGCATAGAGAAAAGCTAATCAACTGAACAAACCCATCAAGATAATATGATGACCAGAGGGCAACAAAAAAATACAAATGACTCTGAGAAACAGGAAAACATGGACCAGTCCAATGAACAAAATAAAAACCAGGAAGTGATGCAGAACATTGAACAACTAATCAAAGCTATCCAAACAAATATCATGGACCAACTTAAAGAACTGAAGGAAGAGATTAAGGATATAAAGAAGACACTGGGAGAACATACCGAAGAAATAGCAAACATGCATAAAAAGGTAATGGATATGATGTGAACAATGGCACAAGCCAAGAAGTGAAAAAGACGCTGGACTCACATAACAGCAGATTTGAACAGGCAGAGGAAAGAATTAGTGATATGGAAGACAATACAGCTGAAATCAAAGAGATAGTAGAACACATAGACAAAAAGATAGAAAAAATCCAGCATGGACTCAGGGAATTAACCGATAATACAAAACGCACAAACATACGCATTATGGGCATCCCAGAAGGAGAAGAGAAGGGAAAGGGAACATAAGGAGTGTTGAAGGAAATAATGGCTGAAAACTTCCCAACTCTATTGAGAGAGATGGATGTACAGATCCAGGAAGCACAGTGCACCCACATCCCAAAGAATGAGAGAAGAATACCATCTCACACCTTATACAAAAATCAACTCAAGATGGATCAAAGATCTAAATATAAGAGCCAAAACCATAAAGACCTTGGAAGATAATGTAGAGAAGCATCTACAGGACCGTGTAATAGGAAATGGTTTCATGAACTTCACAGCCAAAGCACAAACAGCAAGAGAAAAAATAGATAAATGGGATCTCATCAAAATTAAATACTTCTGCACCTCAAAGGATGTTATTAAGAAAATAAAAAGGCAGCCTACCCAATGGGAGAAAATATTTGGCAACCATATTCTGATAGGAGCCTAATATCCTGCATATATAAAGAAATCCTACACCTTGAAAATAAAAGGACAAACAACCCATTTAAAAAATGGGCAAGTGACCTGAAAAGACACTTTTCCAAGGAAGAAATACAAATGGCTAAAAAGCACATGAAAAAATGCTCAACATCGCTTGCTATCAGGGAAATGCAAATCAAAACTACAATGAGATACCATCTTACACCCATCAGAATGGCAGCTATTAAAAAAACAGGAGACGCTAAATTTTGGAGAGGATGTGGAGGAATAGGAACCCTCATCCACTGCTGGTGGGACTGCGGTATGGTCCAGCCACTGTGGAGGACAGTTTGGCGGTTCCTCAGAAAACCAACAATAGATCTTCCATATGATCCAGCAATTCCACTGCTGGGTATATACCCAGAAGAACTGAAAGCTAAGACACAAACAGATATATGCACACCAATGTTCATAGCAGCATTGTTCACCATTGCCAAAAGTTGGAATCAGCCCCAGTGCCCATCAACAGACAAATGGATAAGCAAAATGTGGTACATACATACAATGGAATATTACTCAGCTGTAAGAAGGAACAAAGTGCTAACACATGGAATAACGTGGATGAATCTTGAAGACCTTATGTTGAGTGAAGCAAGCCAGGCACTGAAGGATGAACAGTATATGACCTCACTGATCTGAACTGAGGAAAGTGAGCAGTCTCTGAGAACCATTGTCTGAAAGATAGGTTAACAAGGGAGAGTAAGAGAAGAGCAGACATTGAGCCATCACCCATATGGACATAATCTATGGTAAAGGGATAGAGTGTGGTTGCATGTTGGGGGATGGTGCAGATGGGTGGTGGTGTTCCTGGGTTTGGTGGTGCAGCAGTGGTGGGTGGGTGGATTAGGAAGGGCAGGTTCAAATTCCCAGGGCATGTAACTGTGAATCTTGACATTCCATGGGTCGGGATAGGGTGATATCATGGGCCCTGGGGGGTGGGGGGAAGGGAAGAGTCAAGATCTAATGGGGTGTTTGGTGGTCATGGGGAAGGTTTTTCATTACCTTACAGTAATGGACACAGGACATGGTAAATATCATCAAAATTATTAAACTGTATCATCTAAATTGTAAACTATACTGTAAATCATTGACAATGTTTAGTTGCTATATTTTGCTATCTGTATAACAGTTATAACAATGCTAACATCAAAAAAAAAAGGGGGGGGTGGGGTTTAATATGGGGTGGGGAAGGGGGGGGGTTGGTATCTGGGAGTCCCCGGCACTCTGTGTGTGACTTTGCTGTGACCTAAAACGTCTTTGAAAATTAAATGAAAAATTGGGAGACAATTGGGAGAGGGGGAAGGTGTCACGGCACACCGGACATCCGATAACACAGTGATAAAAGGAAGGAAAAAAAAAAAAAAAGAATATATATTTAAAGGCATTTCTTTTGCTTTTTTCCCCATTTTTTGAATGTCCCAATCCGCTAATTATATTTTGTTTTGTTTTTTGTTTGATTATTTTTTTTCCCCTGAGTTTCCTTATGTTTGTCTCTTGCATGTAAGCTTATCATAGTTGTTTCTTTTTCCTAGTAAGTGTATTTGATTATTTTATGGACTACACGTTTATGGAGGATTTGGATCACAGAAGGGTTACAATGGGTAATGCAGGGGATTATTGGTGGGGGGTGTCTGGGAGGGGGGTTTCATGGGAATTAGTTCATCCGAATATACATGAAAGATATACAAAATCGTTCAAAAGATCAAAACATGGGGCATGGTCACGATGGGTGGACAATCACACAATAAATGAGGGAATCTGAATTCCTAGCCTGGAGAGCTCTGCCACAACTCCAAGGGAGCAGCAATAGTCCTCTGAGTGCAGGGACAGTGTCTGTCAAAAGAGGATGACCCACTGATGTGTTCTTTTTATTGATGACTATCCTTGTGAGTCTTTGCTCTTGTAACTGAGACTTAGCCTACAGTTGTGGGGTACCTAAGGGTTGCCACCTGAGAGCCTCCTTGTTGCTCAAATGTGGCCTCTCTCTAAGCCAAACTCAGCATATGATTGCATTACCTTCCCCCCAACATGGGACATGACTCCGGGCTTTAGCCTCCCTGGCAACGAGGGATTAATACCAAGTGCCAACTGGCAACACAACTGGAAAAAGACCTTGAATAAAAGGGGGAAAAGGTAAAGACAAATGAGTTCAAGTGGCTAAGAGACTTCAAAGAGAGTCAGGAGGTCATCCCAGAGGTAACGCTTACGCACACCTCAGGAGGAGCTCATAGAACATCAAAGTGCCTATCACCCCACACAGAGGGGCTCCTGAGAGCTCTGGAGACACCCAGGTCCTATATAAGGGGGGATAGCCCCAGAGACTGATGCCTTATCAGTGGGCTCTATTTTGGAATCTGTGCTCCTGAGAGTGACAGAATTGGACTCAAATTAGTCCTCCCTGCACATGGTTCATCAGTCCCTTCTATTCTAACCTATATGTGATGCTGGAGTTTTTAGTTATACTTCCAAAGACTGGAGCCTCTGTCCTACCTATGTGCCAGGTGTGCGTGGAATCTCGGTGGAGCTACAGCTCCTACCCTACAGCTCAATGGACTCATCCAAGTCACCTGGCGAGGAGACAATGATGGGGAACGACCATCCCATGGAATGGAGAGGGCCTGCATCTGCAGGCAGGATCATCCCACCCACCATATCCATGGGATATAAGCCCTCTCTCACTTGGAGGTGGAGTGGACATCACCATCCCAGTCCCCTCAGGATTGGGGGAAGAACTATGGACTAGAGTGGACATGATGGTATTCAGTTGTACACATATGGTGATTCTAGCAATGGAAGAAATTATGATAATGAGGTGGAGCCAGTGGCCACTTGACACTTTTGGGACAGGGAGGAGATGAGCAGTTGAAATACAGGGGCTTCTTTGGGATTTGGAGGTTGTCCTGAGTACCATTGTGGCAACGGATGTAGGCCATTTTAAATCAGCACATACCACTCAGAACTGTTTGGGAGAGAGTGTGGTCTACAATGTGAACTGTGGTCTATGATTGGCGGCAAGGCCCCAGGATGTGTAAGTCCATTGAGGGTGGTGGGCCACACTTGTGGGAGATGTTTGTGTCGGATGTGGTGGGAGGTGTGGGAGGTGGGCAACATGGGAATTCCAGTGGGTTCCGAGTAATATTTTAGGTAATCTAAGCACCTCTTAAAATATATTTATATATATATAAATAACATTTTTGTAAGCAAATGCACATATATGCATATATATTTATGTATCATTTTACAAATATTGGTATGTATTGTGAAAATTTTGATTTTTACCCACAATAAAAAATAAATAAATTAAAAAAAAATAAAATAAAGATTCTGTTCATTAAGAGCCACTCCTGGTACCAAGCTGTATTAGTCATTGTTCTCTAGGGAAATAGAATCAACAGGAGATGTCTGTAAATAGAATGAGATTTATAAAATTCTCTCACCTGACCGTGGGGAAGCACAAGTCCAGATTCCACAGGCAGGCTGCAAACCACGGGTTCCAATGAAGGTCGGATGAAGGTACTTGATGACTTCCCAGGAGACGTTGGCTGTCCAAAGACAAGCTGAAAAATTCTCTCTGAATGCTGAAATCACTTCCCCTTTTAAGGCATTCAACTGATTAGAAAACGTCACTCATTGTTGATGGTAATCTCCTTGCTTGATTAAACACGTACTCAGCCATCTATGCAGTAAACTCACTGATAACTAAAGTCCAAAATGTCCTTGTATTACAATTAGCCCAGTGCTTGCTTGACTAAACAACTGGGCACAATTACCTAGCTGAGTTGACACATTAGCCTAACCATCACAGATACTCACACAAGAAGATGCAAAGAAGAGAGAGAGCTCTGTCATATTTAATTCTGCAGCCCTGGGGAAAGATGAAACATTCACCTGAAAGTTTACAGCTGCGAAGGCCTGGCATGAAAGGAGCCCTATGCCACAGACTGATATAGAAAGCTCTGAGAGACCAGGCAGAGATTAGTGACCATCTTGCTTCAACATCTGGCAACTGATATTAGTGAGAAAACTACCTTGAGCTGGACTCTTTAGGGCCTTGTACCTGTACGCTTTTACGTCAAATAAATATACTTTATGAAAGCTTGTATTAGTCAGCCGAAGAAGTGCTGATGTAAAATACCAGAAATCTGTTGGCTTTTGTAAAGGGTATTTATTTGAGGTAGAAGCTTACAGTTACCAGGCCGTAAAGCATAAGTTACTTCCCTCACCAAAGTCTGTTGCCATGTGTTGGAGCAAGTTGGTTACCAACATCCACCAAGAGTTCAGGCTTCCTGGGTTCCTCTCTTCCTGGGGCTTGTTTCTGTCCAGGCTTAGCTGCCATGCTGCCTCCACAAGACCAGTTGTAGACTATCTGGCGACCAGCTCTGTCTCTCTCCCTGGGGCTCGATTCTCTTCAGGCACAGCTTCTCTGCTCCTCTGTGTGCTTACTTTCCAGGGCTCCAGCATCAAAACTCCAAACTCCCTTCTCTGCGGTGTGGTTTCTCTGTGTGTCCCCACCTATCACGTGGGCCGGGACTCAAATCCTACTGACGTGGCCCAATCAAGTAAAAGTGAAACTTCTGAATCCAATATAATCTAATATGCCCAGAGAAAAAGACAAGTTCACAAACATAATCCAATATCTATTTTTGGATATTTATTTTTATTTTTTTTTTATTTTTTTGCTACAGCTTTGTGAATTATTTATGAATTCCAAAAATAGATATTGGATTATGTTTGTAAATTGGTCTTTTCCTCTGGGTACATTAGATTGTATTGGATTCAGAGGTTTTACTCTTACTTGATTAAATTATGATTAAGACTTTGATTGGGCCACATCAGTAGGAGAAAACGACAAGTCAGATGTGTTAGTTGGAGTTTTGAGCTGGAGCCTAGGAAGTAAACACATGGGAGAGAGCAGAGCAGCTGAGCCCAGAGATAATCGCGCCCTGGGGAGAGAGACAAAGCCTAAAGAGCCTGATTGTCTACAGCTGACCTTGTAGAGAGAATAGAGCAGCTGAGCCTGGAGAGAAACGAGCCCTGGGAGAAAGACAAGACTTATCCCAGCCTACAGCTGATACTGGAAGAAGCTGGGACCATGGAGCCTTAAGAGGAAGAGGAAACATGAACCCTTGCAGATGTCAGCAGCCATCTTGCTCCAACACATGGCAGCAGACTTTGGTGAGGGAAGTAACTCACACTTTATGGCCTGGTAACTGTAAGCCTCTACCCCAAATAAATACCCTTTATAAAAGCCAGATTTCTGGTATATTGCATCAGCACCCCTTTGGCTGATTAATACTAAAGCCAACAGATTTCTGGTATTTTGCATCAGCACCTCTTTTCCAGACTAATACACTGTCCAAGTCAGAAAGAGTCTGGTAGCTGCCATTTTTACTCTGCCCCTGGCATGAGGGGAAGCAGGACTGATTGAAAATCAGTGATGGTAAGGACCAGCTTCTTGCCACCCAGATTGGATTGCAGGTTTAGTCTAAACTCCAGCCCCACCTCTGGCAGGATGGAAGCTGTGGGTAACTGCACTAGCCTCTCTGGGTAACTGCAGTCACTTTTGGCCAGCACAGACTAAATAGTCAGACACCTGCAGCTCCATCCCCCACCCCAATAGGATAGAAAGGGTCCTCTGTTTCTTCGGCCTCTCTGGGCAACTGCAGGTGATTTCAGTCTACACAGACTGGATACTCAGACACCTGTAGGTCCATCCCCACCCCCAATAGAAGAGATGGGGAGCTGTGTTCCCTGCAAGACCTGGATTGTTTGAAAACTGTGGCTCCACCACTCCGCCAATAGGACAGGAGGTATGTGATCTCTCCCCAGCCACTCTAGGCAACTGCAGGTGATTTTGGCCCTCAGAAACTGATTGGTCAGAAACCTGTGGCTCCATCCTGCCCCCAGTAGGATAGGAGGGGAACTATGTTTCCTCAGCATCTCTGGGCAACATGGATTGGACTGTTATGTGCCTGTGGCTCCACCCCCACCCCCCAATAGCATAGGAGAGAAGCTGTGATTCATAAGCCTCTCTGGGCAAACGCAGGTGCTTTTGCCCAACACAGACTGGTCTGTTGGGTGACCATGTTTCCATCCCTACCCCTTATGGGGCAGAAGGGACAGAATTCTCTCAGCCACTCAGGAAAACCATGGGAGTTTTTGGCCCACATGGATTAGATTTTGGGTACTTTAGAGGGTCCATCCACATACATGGTAGGGGAGAAGAGGGAACAGTGCTATGGCAGCCTACCAGGGCATCCATGCATGGCACAGATTGCTGCCCACACCTGCAGATCCATCCCTGCCCTAAGCAGGGAAGGAAGGGGCGTGAAGTTTTGTCAGTCTCTCCATGCAATTACAGATGGTCTTGTCCTGCATGGCTTGAATTACTACACACAACTGTGGCTCCATACCTACCCTAGGCTTAGGAGGAGGGTGGGAGAAGTTTCACTGGTCCCTGGGGCAATGCAGATAGCATCAGCCTCCAGAGCTTTCAGTACAAACTATATCCTCAACTCCGATTACACAACCAGGAAAGGGATAAAGGCAAGAAAGCTCTAAACAAAGAAACTTCATCTAGAATAAATATATCTGGCAAGTCAGATGCCAAAAACACCAACAAAAAATTACAATCCATACCAAGAAACAGGAAGATATGGCCCAGTCAAGGGAACAAGATAAGCCTCCAGATGACATAAAGGAGTTGAAACAACTAATCATAGATGTTCAAAAAAAAATGCCTTTATAAATTCAATGAAGTGGCTACAGAGATTAAGAATCTTAAGAAGACACTGGTTGAGCACAAAGAATTTGAAAGTCTACAAAGAAATATAGCAGCTCTTATGGGAATGAAAGTTAAATGATAAAAATATACTGGAGGCAAATAACAGCAGTTTTGAGGAGGTAGAATAAAGGATCAGGAAGCTTTAAGACATAGCTTCTGAAAGCAAACATACAATAGAACAGATAAAAGACTGGAAAAAAATGAACGGGGTGACAAGGAACTAAATGACAGCAAGAGACATGTGGACATATGTGTCATGGGTGTCCCAGAAGGAGAAGAGACAAGAAAGGGGCAGAAGGAATATTTGAAGAAATAATGGTAGAAAATTTCCCAGCCCTATTGAAAAATATAGATATCTTTGTCCAAGAAGCACAGCATACTTCCATCTGAATAAATCCAAATAGACCTACTCTGAGACACTAATTATCAGAATGTCAAATGCCAAAGACAGAGAGAATTCTGAAAGCAGCAAGAGAAAAGTGATGCATCACGTAGAAGGGATACCCAATGAGATTAAGTGCTGATTTCTCATCAGAAACCATGGAAGCAAGAAGGCAGTGGTATGATATATTTAAGATACTATAAGAGAAAAACTTCCAGCCAAGAGTCTTATATCCAGCAAGATTGTATAATGAGGGTGAGTTTAAAAATATTCACAGATAAACAGAACTGAGAAAGTTTGTAACCAAATATGATAAATGGACTAAACCTAATCTGTTACATGGACTAAACCTAATAGACATATACAGAACGTTGCACCCCAAAACAGCAGGAGATGCATTCTTCTCAAGTGCTCATGGATCTTTCTCCAGGATAGACCACATACTGACTCACAAAGTAGATCTCAGTAAATTTGACAATATTGAAATTATACAAAGCACTTTTTCTCATAATAATGGAATAAAGCTGGAATTCAATAACCAGTGGAAAAAGGGAAAATTCACAAATACATGGAGACTAAACAACACACTCTTAAATAATCAGTGGATCAAAGAAGAAATTGGGAGAGAAATCAATAAATATCTCTAGATGAATGAAAATGAGAACACAACATATTAGAATCTATAGGATATAATGAACGCAGTGCTGACAGGGAAATTTATTGCCCTCAATGCTTACATTAAAAAAAAAGGGGCCTAAAATCAATAACCTACTACACAGCTTGAGGAACTAGAAAAAGAACAGCAAACTATTCCCAACAAACAGAAGGAATGAAATAGCAAAGATCAGAGGAGAAATAAATGAAATTGAGAACAACAACAACAACAAAAAACAACAAAGCAAATTAACAAAACCAAAAGTTTTTAGAGAAGATTAACAGAATCAACAAATGCTAAGCCAGACTGACAAAGAAAAAAAAAAAAGACAGAAGATGCAAATAAATAAAATAAAAAATGACAATGGGACCTTACTATTGACCCCACAGAAATAAAATAGATCATATGAGAATACTATGAACAACCTTATGTCAACATACTAGACAATGTAAATGAAATGGAAAAATTCCAAGCATGTATGAACAACATACACTGAACCTAGAAGAAATAGAAGACCTCAACAAACCAATCACAAGTAAAGAGATTGAAAGAGTCATCAAACAACTCCCCAAAATGAAAAACCCAAGACCAGATATTTTCACAGGTGAGTTCTAACAAGCATTCAAAGAAGATTTAATACCAATCTTACTCAAAGTCTTCCAAAAATTCAAACAAGAAGGAATGCTGCACAGCCCATTCTTTGAAGCCAGTATCACCTTAATACCAAAGCCAGATAAAGATATTATGAAAAAAGAAAATTACAGACCCATTTCCCTAATGAATACAGATAACACAAATCCTCAACAGAATACTTGCTAATCGAATCCAACCACACATTAAAAGAATTTTTCATCATGATCAAATGGGTTTTATACCATGCATGCAAGGATGGTTCAACACAGCAAAATCAATCAGCATAATACACCACATTAATAAATCATAGAAGAAAAATCCATGATCCTGTTGATTGACACAGAAAAGGTATTTTGAAAAATATAGCATCCTTTCTTGGTAAAAATAATGCAAAAGATAGGAATTGAGGGAAACAATCTCAACGTGATAAAGGCCATATATGAATAACCCACCACTAACATTGTACTCAGTGGTGAAAGACAAAAAGCTTTCCTGTTGGGATCAGGAACAAGACAAGAATGCCCACTATCACCACTGTTGTTCAGTATAGTGCTAGAAGTTCTAGGTAGAGCAGTCAGGCAAGGAAAAGAAATAAAAGACCTACAAATCAGAAAGGAAGAAGCAAAACTTTCTGTATTTGCAGATGATATGATCCTATACCTAGGAATTACCGGAAAATCTACAACAAAGCTGCTAGAGCTAATAAACGATTTCAGGAGAGTGGCAGGATACAAGTTTAATATGCAAAATCTGTAGTGTTTCTAATCAACTATTTAGGAATAAACCTAACCAAGGAAGTATTGCACTTGTAATTCAGAAAACTACAATGAAATTCTAAAAGAAATTTTAAAAGACCTAATTCAATGGAAGAACATTCCATGCTCATGGATTGGAAGACTAAATATCATTAAGATTTTAATTCTATTCAAATTGATAAACAGATTGAATGCAATCCTGATTAAAATTCCACTGGCACTTTTAAAAGATATTGAATACACAATTATCACATTTATTTGCAAGGGTAAGGGGCCCTGAATAGCTGGAAACATCTTACAAAGGTAAAGAAAAGTTGAAGGACTCTCACTTCCACATTTTAAATCATCTTACCTAGCTACAGTGGTAAAAAAAACCCAGCATGGTACTAGCATAAAGATAGACACATGGACCAGTGGAAACAAATTGATGGTTCAGAAACAGATCATCCCATCTATGATCAAGTGAATTTTACAAGGCTCTCAAACCTACCCAGCTGGGGCAGAACAATCTATTCAACAAATGATTCTGAGAGAACTGGATATTCATATCCAAAAGAAAGAAAGAGGTCACCTTTCTAACACCTTTTACAAAATTTAACTCAAAATGGATCAAAGACCTAACTTTAAAATCTACCACCATATAGCTCCTAGAAGAAAATGTAGGAAAACATCTTCAAGACCTGGTGGTAGGTGGTGGATTCTTAAACAGTACACCAAAAGCACATTCAATGAAAGAAAACATGGATAAATGGTACCTCATCAAACTTAAATACTTTTGTGTTTCAAAGGTCTTCACCAAGAAGGTAAAAAGCATCCCTTTCTTCAATGGGAGAAAATATTTGGAAGCCACATAAGGGTTTGATTTACATTCTATATAAAGAGATCATAAAACTCAACAATAGAAGAGCAAACAATCCAATTACAAAACAGGCAAAAGGGGAGCGGACTTAGCTCAGTGGTTGAGCACCTGCTTCCCATGAACGAGGTCACAGGTTCAACCCCCAGTACCTCCTAAAAAAAAAATTGACAAAAGACTTAAATAGACATTTTTCCATAGGAGAAATACAAATAACCAAAAAGCACATGAAAAAAATCTTCAATATCATTTAATATCACTAGCTATAACAGAAATACAAATCAAAATGACAGTGAGGTATCTCACTCCACATACAATGGCCATTATTAAAAAAACAGAAAACAATAAGTGTTGGAGAGGGTGTGGAGAAATAGGAACACTCCTTCACTTGGTGGGAATATAGAATGGTGCAGCTTTTATGGAAGACAGTTTCAGTTCCTCAGGAAGCTCAATATAGAACTGCCATATGATCCAGCAATTCCTCCACTAGGAATATATCCAGAAGAAGTGAAAATCATGCCTCTAACAATCATTTGCACACCAATGTCCATTGTGGCATTATTTAACAATTGCCAAAGGATGGAAATAACCCAAGTGTCCATCAAAAAATGAGTGGATTAAGAAAATATAGTATATGCATATGGTGGAATACTATGCTGCTGTAAGAAGAAATGAAATTAGGACACATATGATAACATGGATGAACCTTGTGGATATTATGCTGAGTGAAATAAGCCATTCACAAAAGGACAAATATTGCATGGTCTCACTAACATAAACTAAATAAGAAGAATAAACACGTGGAGTTAAAATCTAGAGTTTAGATTATTAGGAGTTAAGAGGAGGGCTGTGAAGGAGTACTGATGCTTAATGTATGTAGAAGTTTTAATTAACTTGACAGTAAATGTATGGAATGGATAGAGTTTATGGTAACACATTATAGTGAGTAGCAGCTAGTTTATAAATGGGATTGTGGCTGAAAAGGGTGGTCTAGGGTTGTAAATGTCTATTTGAAATAAAGCTAGAGAATAATCTGGGGACTGAATAACACAGTGAACACAGAGGTGGATGAGAATTGTGGTTAATAATAGAAATATCAGAATGTCCTTCTATGAACTAGCATAAATGTATACCACTATTGCAAGGTGGTAAAAATGTTGAGAAACATGGGAAAAATACAATTAATGTAATTTATGGACTATAAACAGCAATACTGTAATATTCTTGCATCAATGCCAAAGATGTATTGTGTTAATAATAGGGAGTATGGAAAATATATGCCAAATGTGTACTATAGACCATAGTTAGTGGTAATAGTCTGATGATGTTACCTCATAATCTGTAACAAATGTTCCACAACAATGTAGTGTGTTGGTAGAGGGTTGTTGTATGGGAATTCCACACATGTACATGATTGTTTTGTAAGTTCAAAAAATCTCTCTAAAAAAATATATTTTAAAAATTGTATATATCATTGTATTTTTATTGACAAGAAATACTGTTAAATTGTTTCTGTAAGGATAATTAGAACAATATCGAAAAATTTTTGAAAAAGAAGTTGTAAAGTTCAACTTGCTCCAAAAGATACAAGAATTTTCTATAGAAAGAAATCATTACAGGAAAAGTCCAACAGAAGGATACAAATGGGTAAGAAATTTCTTCATCTGTATTAGTCAGAGTTCATCACAGAAGCAGAATAGATAGGAGATACATATGCATAACTCATTCTATGAAGCCAGCATCACCCTAATAACCAAGCCACATAAAGATGCTACAAGAAAAGAAAATTACAGACCTATCTTTCTAATGAACTTAGATGCAAAGATCCTCAGCAAAAATACTTACAAATTGAATCCAACAACACTTCACATGAATTGTACACCATGATCAAGGGGGTTTCATCCCAGGTATGCAAGGTTAGTTCAACATAAGAAAATCAATTAATGTAATACACCACATTAATAGATCGAAGGGGGAAAATTACATAGTCATCTCTATTGACACAGAAAAGGCATTTGACAAAATTCAGCATCCTTTCTTGAAACAAATACTTCAAAAATAGGAATAGAATGAAACTTCTTCAACATTATAAAGGCCATATATGAAAAATCCACAGCTAACATCATACTCAATAGTGAAAGCCTAAAGGATTTCCCTCTCAGATCTGGAACAAGACAATGATGTCCACTGTCACCACTTTTATTCAACATTTTGTTAGAAGTTCTTACTAGAGCACTTAGACAACAAAAAGAAACAAAAGGCAACCAAACTGGAAAGAAAGAAGTAAAATTTTCACTTTACAGATGACACGATCATAAATACAGAAAGTCCTGAAAAATCTACAACAAAGCTACCAGAGTTGATAAACGAGTTCAGTTAAGTGGCAGGACATAAGATCAACATGCAAAAATCAGTGTGTTTCTTTATACTAGTAATGAGCATTCTGAGGAAGACATCAAGAAAAAAAATTCCATTTACAACAGCAACTAAAAGAATCAAATATCTAGGAATAAATTTAAAAATGTAAAGAAATTGTACACAGAAAATTACACAAAATTGCTCAAAGAAATCAAAGAAGACCTAAATAAATGGAAGAACATTCCATGTTCATGGATTGGAAGACTAAATATCATTAAAATGTCAATTCTACCCAAATTGATTTACAGATTTATCGCAATCCCAATCAAAATTCCAACAGCATTTTTTTTACATAATTGGAAAAGCCAATTACCAAACGTATTTGGAAGGGTAAGGGGCCCTGAATAGCCAAAAACATATTGAAAAAGCAAAATGACTTTCATTTTTCTTTAAAGCATACTTTAAAGCATACTACACAGCTACAGTGGTATACCATGCACCAGAGTCCATGTAGGTGCTGGTGCAGCTGGGCTCTGCGCAGGGTCTCCATGATGGAGCTGCACAGCAGCTCTGCATGCAAGAGGTGTTGGACTCCATGATGAAGAGTCTGGAGAGAGAGAACATCAAAAAGATGCAGGAAATCATGTTGCAATGCAGCATCAGCTGTTGTGAGGACAGCCAGGTGTCCATGCAGCAGGTGCATCAGCTCATTGAATGCTTCCATGCACCTCTGGGTCAGCCCAAGCTCTGGTGACCAGCAATTTGGAGAGGTTCCAGGACCGCCTGGCCCAGTGCACCATACATTGCAATGATATAGCCAAAGACTCAATGGATGAAGGGAGTAAGGAAGTTTCAAGTGAAGCACCAGCTGGAGAGCTGTGTGACCAAGTGTGTGGATGACCACATGCACTTCATCCCATCCATGACTAAGAAGATGGAGTCTCTCTCATCCATGGGAAAATAAGAGTCTTTGCCAGTGCCATAAGGTATGAGGGCAGGAATCTTTAGAGTACTGGGAATTTTGATCTTTTAAGTGAGGTTATGAATGAAGAAATTAAGGATGGATAGCAGCAAGGTAAGGAATATGTCACCTGCCTCTGGACACTGGTTCCTTTACATACTTCAGTCCAAAAAAGTGAAATGGAAAAAACTGGTGCTGAAATTTGGATCAGAAATAGGACAGGAGAGCTTTTTAAAGCCTAAGTTTCATGTGGCAAGTGCTTGTCCTGGCAGTAGAATGCTCATTTGCCAGAGCCCTCCAACATACCAGATTCTTCTTGGTACAGAGTTATTGACAAGTTGGCAAATTTCCTCTAGTTTGCCTATTTGAGGAGGTATATTTCTGTTTGTTGCCAACCTCCTGTTTACCAGAAGTATCATCACAGGATTTTCCATAAGTTGTAAAACAATATCCATGAGATCACTAATTTAGAAGGGATAGAAAGGTCTCTAGGTCTTTGATTAAGTAGGTTTTGTTCTATATACAAGGACCTGAAA
Source organism: Tolypeutes matacus (assembly GCA_026826555.1). NCBI lineage: Eukaryota > Metazoa > Chordata > Mammalia > Cingulata > Chlamyphoridae > Tolypeutes > Tolypeutes matacus. The sequence continues at coordinate 34,395,386 of JAKSZT010053764.1, read as the reverse complement.
TCGATTCTCATGTGGAGTTGTGAGAAGGGGTGCTTTGAATGAGAACTTTGAAGAGCTCCCTGTAGACACTCTTATCTGACCATTAAGATATAGTTAAAATTCCATCCTGGAGAAGTCATGCTACTTTCTCAAACGACAAAAATCTCTGCTATATAAGCTGTGCCTAATACAAGAAAACAGGCCAATTTGCCAAGCTCTTGATCTTAATGCTTGTACTTACAAACCTTCTTCCTGTAAAAATGAAATTTTGCCTAATTATAATTAATGCCTAGTAATTTACCTCCTGAAAATCTCCTTGTTACTTAAATGTTACCTCTCTCTAAGTCAAACTCAGCAAATAAACTCACTACCTTCTGCCTGATGTGGGACATGACTCTCAGAGATGAGTCTCCCTGGCACTAAGGGATTATTACCAGGCACTAATCAGTGATGCATTTTAAAAAAGAACTTAACCAAAAAGGGGAAACACTAAATAAAAGAGATGTTTAAAGATATTTCAAAGTGAGTTGGGAGGTCATTCTGGAGGTAACACTTATGCAGGTCTCAGGCAGATTTCACTAACTGCCACAGTAAACAAAGCCTCAAATAAAAGTGCTCCTGAGGGCTCCTGAGACAACCGAACAACATAGGCAAGCCGCATAGCCTCATGAAATCAATAACCCCTTGGCCAGCTGTATTTAGGAATATAAGATACTCTATTTCCCCAATAAAACATGGTTATACTCATTTATAATTCCCCTACTCATGATTCTTCTATTCCTTTTATGAGAACCTATAATTTTCAATATACCTGCTAAATATATCTCTCAGAGACTTAAATCTTCAGATTATTCATATGCCAGTTGAGCCCTGAATCCCAGCAGAGTTGTGGCCAACTCCTACTCTCCAGTTCTCTTGGCTTGCCCTGGACAACCAACAAAATGATGATGATGGACAAGTCTCACCCCAAAAAACAAAGTATGTACAACTGCAAGCAAAACAATTCCTTCCATCTGCCCCATAACGTCTAAGTTCCCTCTCAGCCTGAAGAAGTCAGAGTGGATATCATCCCAAATCCCTCAAGAATGAAGAATGAACAAACATAAAGGGAGGAGAGTAATCACGGGCCAAAGTAGACTTATTTTTATTATAGTTATTATCTTGTGTTAATAACTTGTAATATTCATATAAAGATAGTGGTTGCCAGGAGTTCAGATGAGAGGGAGAGGGATGAATAAGTGGAACACAGGGTATTTTTAGAGCAGTGAAATTGTTCTGTATGAAACTGCAGTGACAGATACATGACATTATACGTTTGTCAAAGCCTATAAAACTACAGCACAAAGTGTAAGCTATAATGTAAATTATTGACTTTGGTCATTAGCAACACTTCAATATTGATATATCAAGTGTAACAAATGTACCGCACTAATGTAAGATGTTAATGAGATAGAAAACTGTGTGTGGGGGGGTATGGGAATTCCCTATATTTTCAGTGTAATTTTTTCTGTAAATATAAATTTTCTCTAAAAATACGTTTATTATTACTAAAAATAAATCACTAAGATACCATAATGTATAACATCTATTAAAGGCCCAGTGGATCCTTAAGATGCTTGCAAGATACTTTTATTCCAGTTTGATTTAAAAAAAAGTGATTTTTTTTTTTTTAATGGAAGAACCCTAAGAATGAATAAAAGTCACAAAATATTAATACTTACAAATAGAACTGTTCAGAAAAAGAAACTCAAAAATCAAAACTGGCTCAAATGGGCCCTGATGGTGTATGTATATAACAAAACTTTTCCACAGAAGACATTAGCCATGTATACTTGTGAATATGTTAAAATATACTGTCCTTTCTTCTACATTCCATACAATATTGAGGCTAGCACTCTTCTACTTTGTTTTTATTCATAGCAGCTTTCTTTATAAATCCAATTCAGCATCAGTTTTGCTCAGGATCATCCCTGAGGACTTTGATCCAGTTCACTGTCCCCATAGGTGTGACAGTTTGAAAATTTTGATTCGGTAAACAACTTGAGCTTTTGATCTGGAAATAAATAGCTTCCAAGGAAATAGTATAAAAACACATTTTATTTCCTTGGCTCTGTCCTCTTTTTCTTGCTCAGAAATGCCAACTGCATACAAAACACTTCCCTCCACATTTTATTTGGGAGTACCCAATGGGTACCTCATGTGTATTAAAAGAAAAGTTCACTTTGTTTAAGGCACTCTGCTTCATGGATTTGCTCTGTTAGAAATAGCAATATTCTTGCCTGTGGCTGCTGGTTCAAGTGCAAAGCGTCCTCCATTGATAAACCAAGCCCACAATTTCTTTACTGGTAGCTGCTATAAGTCTTCAGGATATCAAATCTGTACAGAAATGGAGAAGAATGCCATTTTTTTTTCTTTTTAAAAGGATCCCAAATGTGTTACATAGTTCTGTGAAGTGGCTTGTCCATGTTATGCCTACAACTGTAATTCTAAAGCATTGGGTAAGGCTAGATTTGAGTCAGGGTCTCTGAGTGTGACTAAATGTACCTACCTCCTGTTCCTTCATTTACATTTTACTATGTTCCAAATAGCTGGTGAGCATCATCCTTGCAAGTAAACCATTGCTGGTAAGATATACCCACATAAATTTAATCACAGCATGGTTTATCTTCTTGGAAACTTTAGTCACAGTGCCAGTGGAAGTAATTCAGGCCCATCCTAAAATTTGCCAACATGCCCCAAATTCCTGAAATGTGGTGGTGCAAAGTAAAAGGCAATATCTTCAGTTGCACTGTCTATAGTTAAAATCATTTATTGTTTTGTTTTATGTTAATAAATGTTACAGGAACTTAGGTTACAATTTGAAGAACACCAAAATGTGTGAAGAAGGGAATTATAACTTTATAAAAATATGGACTGTATCATTCCTTTCTCATAATTATTAATTTGAGCTTATGATATAAATAGAGAAAAGAGAAAGTGTATTTTATTCTTAAACTTGTAAATCATTTGTCTTAACTTTTTATGCTTTGACAATATTTTGGTTGACTATTTGAAACATTGAATAAAAATTATATGAAATACTTTACAAATTTGGCATCATGTTGTAAATTCAGTTTTATATCATTTTTTACTTTTATATTTGAGCATTTTCCATGTCATTAACCATTATTTGAATCTTTTCTGTTGTTACATATTTAAATTATATCCACTTTTCATTATTATAAAAAATGTTATGAACAGCCTTGTACATAATCTTCGAATGCATACCTCTCATTTCTCTGCAATGGATTCCTTGGAATACAATTACTACCTCAAAGCTTATGAATACTTCTAACACTTTGAATATATTGCCAACTTGCCCTCCCTACTGGGTATACACATTTACAGTTTGTTAAAGTACCTTTCAAAGCATTGATTCCAAGACCAAAAAACTTCTCAAACTCTGGGTTCTTCCCTACTGTAGGGCTGAGATATTCGAGAGGTTTCAAATCAGATAGTTCACTTAATTATCTTTTTAGTTGACATGTCTAGACAGGACAGTACAAAATATGTTTGGGGTCAAGAACTTACATTATTGTAGCATTTTCCCTAGATTATTAAAATAATTTGACCTAATAAAAATATTTCATTTAAAAATGATGCTTATGCTTCTGGATAGGTGACCTCATTTACTTAGAAGTATTTTCTCCTATTTTCAAGTGTCTGTTATGAGCAAAGCAGGTAGTTATCAATTGTCCACACAATTTTGAAAAGCAAGCATTATTACCATTTATATAAATGCTGAAGCTGAGGTTCAGATAGCCCTGCCTGAGGTGACCCATAGAATATATGGTAGAAATATGATTCCCATTCAGGAGTATCTGTTTAAACAGCCTTCATGAAGGGCTCTAAACTATTCTTGATGTCTAATTAATCGATTTGTCGGTTTTTATGATATAAGTTCTTATTGTAGCTGAATCCTAAGCATTTGGCATTAAAACAGATTGGGTGCTTGGGGGCGGATGTGGCTCAAATGGTTGGGCATCTGTCTCCCATATGGAGGGATCTGGGTTCGATCCCTGGGACCTCCTGGTAAAATAAAAAAATAAAATTAAAAAAATAAAAAACAGATTGGGATGGAGAGATTTACTGCTTCCTTTTTCCATTCAGTCATTCATGTATTCACTCCTGTTTATTCAGCATGACCTATTTGCCAGATCTTACGGGAAGCACTGTTCTTCAAAATACTTGGATTTGTAATTCAGGAAGCTTAAGTTTATTTTGGTCAGGGAATATTGAATTCCCTATATCTACTGTGTCAGTGCAGCAAAGATGAACTGGCAGAGATGAACAGGCCCAAATAAATCCAAAGATCTGCTGATGTCAAACTTGACACGTTTTATGCTCAATTTCTCTAAATTAACAAGGTGAATACCCTGAAGATCCTTTCCTATTGTTTTCTGTCAGGCCTCAGATTTTTCCCCATTTATTTTTCTCCCAATATATTTTTGCCTACAGCTATATTGTTCAGTGTATTTAGGAAAAGGAAATAACAAAGTAATGTGTTGTATCAGAAAAATAAGAAGAATAAGAAGAGCAAATGGAGAAAATTAGGGCTGAATTCATAAGGAAACCACACTTAAGATGACAAGGATTTGTATCCAGGAATGCCTAAAAGGCTCTCTAGTGATTCTAAACACTTAAGAACATATTCATTTCCTTCTAGAAGAAACCAAAATTACCCAGTAATTTAATTCTTATTGAACAAGAAAGGCAATCAGTTACATGCATACATACACATAAACTCCCTGGATTTGCTATGCCTGTTTCCATGTGCTTGAAACCAAAGGGTTAGAAATATATTATTTTAGGTAATCTAAGCACCTCTTAAAATATATGTATATATATATATAAAAAATAACATTTTTGTAAACAAATACACATATATGCATATATATTTATATATCATTTTACAAATGTTTGTATGTATTGTGAGAATTTTTTTTTTTCCCCAAAAATAAAAAAAAAAAAAAAAAAAGAAATATATTTATACATATGAAAAGAAGAGGTAACTTTCAGCTATTGTTAGCTTTGGCCTAGGGGCTTCTTGACATGTCAAGTGATCCATCAAGAAGTTGTAGCCAAACTGCCTATGGCAGAATATTTTCTCCTAGAGAAGCAGACAAATATCTATCATGCACACTTGCTGTTCTCAGCAATAGCAATAAAGGTACTAGCAGTATAATCAGTTAAAAATAAAAAGAAAAGGAGTTAGGTAAAATTTTCAGTAAAAAACTTACCTCCCTTCTCTTCATTCTTCCTTTTATCTGCCTTTACTTGACAAAATTGTTTATTGTCTCCCGAATTGTTTTAGAATTTTTCTTGTTGTTCATTAATATCTTTCCTTTATCCATAAAGTAAGTAATTCTTGATTACTGACAGATCTATTTTGGCAGAAGATTGCTGTCTGAAAAGCTTCAACTATGCTAAAGCATAGCATGTCTTTAAGTAGCCAACACTTTTCAATGTGAAAAGAAGATAGCATCAGAAGTACACCTACTTCAACAAGAGTGACTTTTGTAGGAAAATACTATCTTCACCTTTTATTTGGAATGCATATCTTTACAGCAAAGGAGAGGCATTTCTCTTGCTAATAAAAGCTCTCTTATGTAGAAGATTCTCACCAACTTTCTTAACAGAAAACAACCTACCTGATTTGTACAAAAGAACACTGCTCTCTAGTGGAATAAGGGGAAAGAAATCCATTACCTCATTCACTCCTTTACTTGCTTTCTTGGCTGCTGTTACAAAAGGCGGCTGAGCTTTGTCCTGGACTTATGACATGTTATGATATATGGCTACAATTATTGTGATATTATACTGTGAAGTGGTTTTGCTCTTGTAATCAAGAAAAAAATCTTTTCTCCCCCAAACCCTCTTTCATAAATTGAAACCAGTAGGCCTCCCTATCCCTTCCTCCTCAGCCTGTATCAAAAAGAAAAAAGCCTGGAACTAATAATGATTTAATTTATACAGGAACTTGCAATAATTTAGCTCACATCAGGTTAATTTGGAAGTGATTAATGGCAGCATTTACGGGGCTGGAAATATTCAATAATGCTTTACCTGCGAATGTGTGGCATTCCCACTCCAGACTGTGGGCTGCCTTTTTGTTGTGCTCCTCCTCTATCTCTTCCCTGCCCCTATGCACAATGTTCATCCCCCTCTTTATACCCTCCTACTATGAGGCATAGGCTAAGAAAAAAATGTCAGATGGTCACATTTTCCATTTCATGGGAGGGGCCATGAAATTAGTACAAATATGCTCTGATGGGGAATCATTTGTCCCAGAATTTTTGCTGTACTGTCAACATTTTTAACACTTCCAGAGATTGTGGGCTTTGCTGGCCAGCAAGAAGAGTACTTTCTGGACTTAACATAGTCGATTTATACCACTGGACTGACATGCCTCTGTTTGGGAATGCATAGTAACTATGCATTGCAAACAGATACACAGAGGGATTAAACCTACAGCCAGCAGCCTTCCAAAAATTTATCATTAGCATGCCCTATTCCTACAGTTCTAAAAAGTAACTTTAAGTTGATTCTTCTTCCCAACCTTCCCAACCTTGGGGAAGCAGGGAGAGCCCTACTTGGTTCAGAATCTTCATCTGCAAATTCACATTCATATATAATACTAAGAAAGATGCATAATTGCCCACCTCTCAAATTCTGTCCCTATGCTGATTGGCATTATAGGGAATTTCAGTATACAACTGTAAGTATCAATTTGAGGAAGCAACTTTTTGTTTCAGGAATGGTTGAGAACAAATGTGGGCTGGAGCCCTCAAAACCCTTATATCCCTGCTCGTTAGTCTTATATGTTATCCGATAGCCCACTTCTATTCTGCAGGTAACAGACCATGGAATATGGTTGTGAACAACCAGAGTCATGTAACAAAAAGAAAAATGGATCTTGATGAGATTGAAAAGCATGTTTCTCTTTTTTCATGTTTAATGTTTACTTTATCTTCACCCTTTCACATCTGTGCAAAATTAATTAACTCTAATAAACAAAACTCCTTCCAAAAATCATTAAAATATTAAACTTAGCTACCTGTCCTGTTATAGAAAGGTAGTAAAATGGTCCGTCTTCACAGAGGTATCTCCTCAAAAACCAGTGAAGTGAAGCTCAACTTCAAAATTCTTATCAATGGGACTTTTTAGATATCTTTTCCACATGTATATGAAATATGGAATACCATTATTCAAGTGAAAGCTGTCATTGAAAGTAGGCCTGTGAAGTGATGGAAAAAGCACTGGAATAAGAGACATGTTCAAGCTCAAGCTCCTCCACCAAGACATTTTGAAACTTGCTTCTCTGTGACGCAATGTTTTTCACCTGTAAAAATAACCGATATTAATAATCATTATGGGGATCAAATGAAGCAATATATGCTAATTATTTCTGAAGAAACATGATGTACTGCATATATTGAGAAGTTTTAATGCTTTCTTGGCTACATATGGTCTGTGTGAACTCTGTTTAATTTCTTAAACTCTCCAAGCCTGAATTATTCTTCAGTAAAATAGGAATAACTACTTCAGTTTTGTGAAAGCACAAGATAATCTATGCCAAACACCTGGCCCAGTATTTGCCACACAATAGAAGTTCAGCAGATACCAAGTGGAACAAAAATGAGATTGGTTATGAGGGTTAATGAGAGTACATACAAGCACCTAGCCCAGTTCTGCTCATATAGTAGGTGCACCATGAATGCTAGATGGGGTGAAAACAATAATGATGATAGTCGTAATAATTATGTAAATGATGATGATGACTATGTGATGATGATGGAGAAATAGGTTTATATTATAGCTGAAAATTTTTAGCTGGAAGCTGTAGTCAAACATTCTAATGTATCTAGGTTTGAATATTGATACCTATTTAGTCACATTTTGATCTTGAGCAAGTTACTAACTTTTCTGAGCTTAGATTTTTCTCATCTGTATAGTTTTGGTGATGCTTAAAGGAGATGTCACTAAAGCATTTGCCCTAAGCATATTCTGGATAAATATTATGCCCTTTCCCTTCTTCTGTCATCTGCCTACATAGACAAAACAGCTAGTTTTGTTTCATTTGTTTTTAAGTGTTGGACACTGGGAGTAAATTGCTATGCTTTATTAAAAAAAAAATATTATAGACAAGAGGTTTTTTTTTTTGTTGTTGTTTGTTTTTTTTTTTTTTTTTTTTTAAGATTTTATTTATTTATTCATTTATCCCCCCCCTGCTGCCTGTGCTCGCTGGGTCAGCCAACCATGCCGTGCGGGCGGGCCTGCCTTCACCAGGAGGCCTCGCCGGGAACCGAACCCGGGGCCTCCCATATGGCAAACGGGAGCCCTACTGATTGAGCCACAGCCGCTTCCCCTAGACAAGAGGTTTTTTTTTCTTATGAAGATTATATACTGACATTTTAGATAATAAGTAAATTTCTCCTGAGTATCAACTATTTGCTTTTACTATTTAATTTTTTTTTTATTAGAGCAGTTGTAGGGTTACAGAAAAATCATGCCGAAAGTAGATTTCTCATAAAGTCTACACTAAGGAATTTCCATTTTCTTTTGTTTCTTAATAATATATGTCTCTACTTTATGCATGAGAAAAATCTTTCACATAATAGAAAGACTCACACATTTTGTCTTCCCCTCCAAAAAATGGAAAGTATTTATCCAATGTCCAGCACTTACTGACAGACAGAAATTGAGATTATCATGAGCCAATATTATCTTATATATGTTTATTCTTCAATCACATAAAGTCTAATTGTGATGGGCTAGTGTGGAAGACTCTGCTTCATGCAGGCAGAAACCATCTTCACCAAGATGCTTTTGAAAGCATGTCAGCCTTTGGCATTTAGCCAGCAGATGAGGGGAGAAGACCAAGTATAGAGAGGTTTGCTTATGCAAACCTGGAATGGTCTGGAAGGGGAGCACATTACTTCACTCACATCCCATTGGTTAGAACTAGTCACATAAGTCAAGTTTTATGCAAAGAGTGTTCTGGGAATAAGAGTCCCTGACTGAGAAGTAACTTTTCAGCAACAGCCCAACTCTATGGTAGAACATGAGTCTATGGTAGAAAGCTAGTCATCTTCATTGTTAGTGGTCAGCAAATATCCATGCCCTTCTCCCCAAACACAGAACTCACTTCCCATTTCCCCAAGGGAGACAACCCAAAATCCACTCTAGCCCCTCCAACTCAAAACCCAGGCTCTCCAGCAATTGCACAGTCCTTATGCTCATATCCAGATATAGCTTCTCATGGTCCAGTAGCCTATGCACTAAAAGAACAAGCTATATGAAACTCGCAATAGATTTACCCTTAAGCAAGAGTGGAACAGAGACAGGACACTCATGATGAAAACCCTTTTACAAAGGGAAGCTATCCTACAATAGCAATTGTGAAGGAATTTGAGGGTGAGGAAGATCCTTAATTAGATCAAGATTCTTTGAGATACCCCTTGTTTATTGTTTTATGGAGAACATAGGTTCAGAACATTCAGAGGTTCTTTCTTGTCCATTATCCTCCACTGTATTTTAGGTAGAATGTGGGAATTAAGCAACATTTGGAGACTACAATTTCTACAACTTGTTTCTTACATGTGCAAATAGGGAGGATCAAGAGTTGTTTTAAAGCCTGACCAGTCAAAAGAATTTCTCTAAGGCATGGGCTCTTGGATTTTTGGTAATACTATTTCTCCCACAATTCATTAGAATTCTGATCCATTTTTTGTAGGAAATTCCATGTGCTAGTAACCCCTGACAATGCTGAACTTCACCCAAGAACTGTGCTCTTGAAAAACAGTGATGTTTAAGAAATACCCCATTTTTGTGTTCCAGGAAATGTTTTACTGCAATAAAACCACCCTTCCCCATATGACTTTGATAAGACTTGCAGATGCTCCCCTTATTTACCTATGACAAGGCCAGATGCAGATCCTCCAAATTTCCATTCTTCACCTCATAAATGGTGAGCTAAACTGCTTAACTCTACTGCCCCATATGAATAAATTGCTCACTAACTTGAACTGGCCAAAATTTAGTCAGGTTTCTCTCCTTCCCCCAGACCCCTGAACTTTAGTTAACCCCTAACCTTAAAAGAGTATTGAAATGCAAAACAATCCCCCTTATGGCCCCTCCTGAGAATTGGCTGTCTGCAAAGAAAAACATTTCCTGCTCAATTGTCCCCACCTGCTCACCCCCACTCTCCCAACACCCATTATTTCAAGCCAGGTCTACTCCTTCTAAAAGAAAAGCCCTCTCTGTCTTATCTTTGAGACACTTGAAGATCTTGTGGTTGCAGTGTTCTCTTATTGCAATAGTCTTTTCAAATAGTCTCTCCTACCCAACTCTGGACCTTTAAACAGCCCCAAAGTTTTTTTTCCAGATAAATATCTTAAATTAATTCTTTGTTTTCTCATCCCCATTCATCATTATTTTATTTATCATCTGAAACAACAATTGCAGAGGCTAGTTTCTTAATCTGATCTTGGTCATGAGTCATTTTATCCAACTGAGGTATAACTAGGCCTTGTAGCTCTAGGACAAATGGAAAATAATATTTTAACACCCAGTGCTTTTATGAATCTGAAAATGAATCATCCACCACGTGTCACATTAAGCTCCTTAGGAAGCTTCATTTTTACCTCCCAAAAGCTGCCCTAAAATGAAATGGCAGAGATAGCATGAATAGCATTATAACTCATATGGGAGAGATTAAGAGAAAGTTCTCAGAATATATATATATATATATATATGCTTATGCATATATAGACATAACAAGGAAAAAATTATTAACAACCCATGTGTGATGGTTTAGAGCTGTACCCTCAGAAAAAACATGCTCTTAAATTTAATCCATTCCTATGGATGTTACTTCAGTTAAGGTATGGCCCAATTCAATCAGGATGGGTCTTAATCGTATTACTGAAACCCTTTATAAGCAGAATGAAATTCAGATAGAAAGAGAGAAAGTCAGAAGCTGAAGGTCAATGGAACCCAGAAGAGAAGGGAGAGGCCAGGAGAAGCCGCCATGTTGAGTGCCATGAGACAGAGCCCAGGACCAAAGATCACCTGCAGCCAGCCCCAAAATGCCAGTCTTCAGGAAGAAAACACTACCTTGATGGTGCCTTGATTTGGACGTTTTCCTATCTCAAAACCATGAGCTAATAAATTCCCATTGTTTATGCTAACCCCTTGCATGGTATTTGCCATAGGAAACTAAACACATTGTGGTAGTTTGAGGCTTTTATTGGTCCCAGAAAATTATATTCTTAAATTAATCCATTCCTGTGGGTGTAAACCTATTGTAGGTAGGGTAGGAACTTTTGATTAGATCCAGCTAAGCGCCTTTTGATTAGATTACTTCAGTGAACAAGGTGGGTCTTAATCCTCATACTGAAGTTCTTTATAAATGAAATGAATACAGAGAGAGACAGAGAGAAAGAAGGCCACAGAAACAGCAACAAACCCACAGAAGCAGAGAGAAAGCCAGAAGAAGCCAGAAGTTGAATCAATGAAACCCAGGCAAGAAAGGAGACAAGCAGATGCCACCATGTGCCTTGCTATATGCCTTGCCATTTGACAGAGGAGTCCAGGATCACCAATAGCCAGTCTTTGGGGAGAAAAGCATCACTTGATGAAGCCTTGATTTGAACATTTTCACAGCCTCAGACCTGTAAACTTATAAATTAATAAATCCCCATTGTAAAAGCCAACGTGTTTCTGGTGTATTGCATCCCATCAGGCTAGCAAAGCAAAACAACCAAGTCCTTCCAAAAATGGTAAATGACTTAGCATTTAAAAAATATAAAGCTATTTAGACAAGAATAAATGCTAGGGGTCAAGTAATAAGCCAGATGAAGATGAAAATACAAATAGCCAAAACCATGTACTAAGAAAATATATTTAGTTTTGAGCCCTCTCTAAAGCAAGGACAAAAGGGGACTCGGTATGATCACATGGTTCTCAGTGTAAAATAAAAGTAAGTGTGTATGTGTAACAGGAAGAAAAATAAATTTAAATCTGTTGCTACAACCTTTTTTAATAAATGTGAAGCTCTAATAATGAAAGACTCTTTGTCCCATACAGCACACTGATAAGTTGGGGCATTCAAGTTAGAGAATAATAAATGTGGAGGGCTGCATGGCTTTCTATAACAGAAGACTCTGAAGCTCATGCAGCTGGGATGGGTGAGTCAGTGAGATGGCAAAAGATTTGCCAAAATGATTGAACCATCTCCATGACCCTCAAATTTTGTATAAAAGCTAATAAACTCATGAAAAGCTTTTGTTTTTTTTAAGAAACGAGTAAAAGTCTTATGTTGATTGCCTGCCTTTATGCATAGTATAAGAAAGATAACATTGGGATTAATCAGGAATTGTGCTTAGAAGTGCAAAGAAAATATATACTCCTAGAAAGAGCTAAAAACATAGGGAAGACATTATACATTTTCTATGGCTTGGAATATTATTGTAAAGCAATTATTCTTTGATATCCCAGAAAAAAATGATAACTTGCTTAAACTAGTTCAAAAGGAGAGATAATATTTTTCTTAATTCTTTATATCTTAATATAAGACAACTCAAGTATATACTAAATCATTACCGTAATAATAATGTTTCCAGCACTTTGAAGAGTTTCTATATTTGGCCATTTCTTATAAATACCCTTAATAAAAACCAATTATATTTTAGTCATCACTTTGAAAAGCCAACTTTATGAAGAAGCTAAGGAGTGCTGATGAGGATATATACAATTTGGGGCTCATACCTGATAAAGGAAATGTAGTATATTCATAAATATACTGTGAACCAGTGTGATGCATTCATAATAATATTTATTGTTTTTTTTTATTTAGCGGGTTGGGATTGGAAAATTAAAAGACTGAGTAACGAAATACTTGTATTTAAAGGAAAATCTCCTATTTTTTCCCATATTATAGAGTTCAGACACGATTACATAGTAGTCAAAGATGCGCTCTTTCAACAAAAAAAAATTCCATTAAGGGAAATTCTTGAAATCAACAACAAAATGATCATCATGGCAAGTAGCAAATGAAAAAAATTAATACAATGTGTTTTAGGATAGAAGACAGAAACCCAAAGCTAATAGGGAGATGAGAAATAGCTCTGTTAACAGTGGTTATAACCATAAACCGAAAGAAGAGGTTTACATTTTAACTTTTTGAAAGACTTGTCAATCATCTCCATCCTTATTTCTCATGCGGCTCTGCCTCAGAAAGGCAACAGAGCATACTATTTGAAACACAGGAGATTAATGATCATAAGACCCATGGTTTCTGCAGTTCCAGGTTAGCAACATTATTCCAGTTTTTAATATTCACATTTTTATAATGAGTTTTGCATTTTCTTCAATTTTCTCTGGTGAGATTTAATTCAATTCCACAAAATTTAACAAGGAAATTGTGTTAGGACAATATAGGAATAAACACTGAACCTTTATTTTCTCTCTTTTTTTCTTTCCTTAAGGGGAAAACAAAGTCTAAGAAATAGTAAGATGAAACTTCACTAAAAAATATAGTGCAAGGTCTTTATATTGATATTACTGGGGGACTGGTTCCAAATCTACCATATCAACAGCTCTCTCTGTCATTCAAAAATGTTGAGGTTACAGGGTTTATACTAGAATGGCTTCTTAATTCTCCTCAGGTGTTTTACGTTCACCTCCTGAATCAGTTCTCAGGATATTAGGACAAGCAGATTTACTTGAAGTATGGGGACCATATATTTCAGGCTTTCTAATCTCAAATACTCTGTCCCTTGACCCACAAAACAACCAAATGTGCAAAAGGTCCCCATATTACATGTTTCTAAACCATATCATGTAGAGTTCTAGACTGTCTTTAAAACCTGAAATTGACAAAAACATCCATGAAGACACCATGTGCCCCTCTTGTATGCTACTGAAATATGGTCAGTATACTGTTGATATTTGGAGCCTGCAGAATGTTGTACCTCCTCTTACCCTAAACATAACTTGCAAGCAAGGAAATGAGATTGAAATAGCAAAATCAACAAGGATCAGCTCAGACCCCAACAGAGATGTATAACCACCTTTGTGCCACAGTAAAACTTAGGGTAAGAGCACACAGATAGTAGTCCAGGCTGCATTATGCAGTTGGGCAAGTTACTTCATCTTTTTCTACCTCTATTTTCTCATCTCTAGACTGGAGATGAAAATAATAGTACCAACATCACGGAATTGTTGTGATGGTACATTAACTAGTACATGCAAAGTGTTTCCAAGAGTGCCTGGCACAAAGCAAGTACTAAAATATCTTTTCTCCTCACTTATTATCAATATCAGCATTATCAGTATTGTCATTATCACTATTATCATCATCATCATAATCTTTGTCATCACCATCATCATTGTTCTTGGTCAGGAAGATTAGCTTATAACCAGAATAGATAAAGCAACATATCTAAATAAATAATTTGTCTGAATTGCAGAATGAAAATTGTTGATTAAAATAAGTAGGTCTCCAGGAGAAGAATGTATTCTCAGAGTGATAACAAATCTAAAACGCATGCAAAGATAGCCAGACCATGAAAAATTTACTAATTCATTGCCATTCATTGAGGTAGCTTAGAAAAAAACCTGTAGATATCACATGTGGCCCTAACCCCCCAAAAAACTCTGTAGAATATTCTTCTATACCTTGGAACATCTTTCTGCATGATTAACTGAAGAAAACAGGTTACCCTATTTATTATTTTTATTATTCCTAGTTCACTGTTCTAAATAAAAGCAGATTTGTTTTTAGACAATAAAAAAATACATTATTTTTTCCTTATTTTGAAACAGTATAGACTGCAGGATTTAAAAAAAAAAGTTTTGCATTACAGTTTTGAATGCTGCCTATCAAAAAACTGAGTTCCCTTTCTCCCACATACTGGTGTTACCAGACCTTTGTCACTTATTTTAATAATGTCAGTCTGGTTCAGTTTATTCCAGGTGTTAGAGAAGAGGGGTACCTTCCTCTTATTGTAGGGAAAAAAACTTAGCATAATGAAAAAAGGTGGGTGGAGATGTCAGACAGATGTTACATGTGAATCTCTGCTCTCCTGCTTCTACCTGGGAGGCTTTGGACAAGTTATTTAACTTTTTTGATTCTCAGTTTTTTTCATTTGTAGGATTAAAAGAGAAGACATAAAATACTTTAGGTAAAATGACTGATGCATTACCAGTCCTCAGTAAATGTCAGCTCCATTTTGCCTCCCACCAAAAAAATCATAAATAGCCCTAGTATTTGCAAGTTAAAAACATTTTTTCATTTCATCTGATTCTAAGTCTTTTAACTCTAAAATGACCCGTAAGCCAAGAATAAGGCTAATTAAGGAAACAAAATCAATATTTATGGAACACTTACTTTATACAAAATATGGCATTTAATCATCAAGTCAATCTTGTGAGGTTGGTATTATTTCATAGAACAGATGATAAGATCTAGGCTTAACATAACACACTTGACATGTTTAATAGGTCTTGGAGCAGGGTTTTAAATGCCTGTTCTATATGACCCCAGAGTTCATGATTTTTGCTAGGCTGCCTCTATGAGTTTTGAGCTGCCTTTTGAAGGTACATGGCATTTTTTCCCTCTCTCAACTGTTATTGAGTGATGCAATGCTTGCCGTGAGCTAGGCGTTGCTCTAGCTCCCTGTGTTGTAATGATGAACCAGAGAGATAGAGTCTATTCTGTAATGGAGTTTACAAATATTGGGCAGGGGTGGGGAAAAATAAAGGAAACAGTTAAAGATTGATGGTGGGAGGAAATGCTCATTATTTAGAGTGCCGAGGTTAAGCATCTCTCATGATATGCCTTTCACGCAGAGATGAGAATAAAGTGAGGGAACAGTCATGACAATATCCAGCAGAACAGCTTTTCATGGAGAGCATGTACAGAGGCCCTATTTGAGAAACTGAAATGAGGCCAGTGTGGGGTGATTGAAGTAGCATGTTAACAGTGGCAAGTAATAGGCAGTGAAGTCAGAGTTAGGGTCAGCTGAGATTATTTAGATTGTGTAGGCCTTGGCAGGAACTTTGGCTTTTACTCCACGTGAGATAGGAAATTATTGGAGAATTTGATGAGAGGAGTGGCATGATCTCACTTAAAACTTTTAAAAGTAACTTAAATTATTTGGGTTGATGGGAAGAGAAGAGATTCTGAAGGGGACAGGGACAAAGGCATAACTACCAGTAAACTATTGCAATACTCCCAGTGAGTCTGTTTTCTTCAATTCATTTCTAGATTATCACTCTGTCTTCTTTTACCTACAAAACTCTCCAATCCCTTCTCCTTTCCTCTGACACCTCCAAACCTCTAAACCTTGGAGTTCCTTACCAGATATCAAACCTTACTCTAAAATCATGGAATTTAAGAGAGTTATGATATTGATTTCCTCTCTGATCCACAGAAAGATGCACACATGCAGAGGTAACATCACAAATTAGTGGAGAAAGAATAATATCTCAATAAATGATTCCAGGACTATTGCTTGTATGCATGGGGAAAATAAAATTAGATCCCTACCTCAGATCATTACACCAAGTGATCTGATGAACATAAATGAGAGTGGCAATATTGGAAATTCCTTAGAAAAAAACATAGGAGAATATCTGTAAGAGTTCCAGGTAGGGAAAACCTGCTTAAATAAGATGCTGAACATTATGAACCATGAAGGAAAAAGTTAGTAAATTTTTCCTCCTCCTTGTATCAGAGTTCATTATTTGAGAATCTCCCAATTGAACGAAGAGAGGAGCTTTTCCTGTGCTGGACCCTGGCAGATTTAGTCATTGTTCAGGGAAATTGTTAACAATGAGACATATAATTATGGGATTTTATGTTCATTTTCAATAGATGTGAAAGTTCAGATTGCCTTTTTAACATTTATTAAGTGAAAAGAAATTTTCCCAGCAGTCTGGCAATCAGAATATAGATTCTTCATCTGGCACTTAGGCACTTTTAATTTTATCTGTAGAATGTAGATGATAATACATTCCCTACCTACTTTATAAAAATTAGAATCAAATAAGATTATGTAAGTTAAATGCTTGTGGATCTTTCAAGCATGATAAAAATATCAATTATTATTTTTATTTTTGTCAGATATATGCTAACAAAGTAGAAAACTGAGGCATTCATTAAGAAAACTGGAGTTTTTAAAACTCACCTCTATATATTGTTTCTGGTTATTTTACACAAAAACAGGAAGTCTTGATTTATCAAATAAATTCTTTTCTGCATTTCATTCTACTATAGTAGAATTGGACAGTTAGTATCTTGACAGGTATGTAATCTCTCTGGATAAAATGTAACCACAATGATCATTCACATTTAAGCCTTTGCTTTTGCAGAAGAATGGAAAACATAAGAGAGGTTTCTGAAACCTTAGACTCATGGGAACCACAATTTTTCTAAATTGCATTTCCTTTTATTCTAAGGTATTCAGACTGCTTTGGAAGGGATATTGTTCTGTGCATTTGAATGAGATAAATTGCTCAGGTAAGCAAATGATCCCAGAATGCAGTTAGATGAATACCACAAAACATCAGGAATAGTTAGATTGATAGATAGATAGGTAGATAGATAGGCTATGTCTTAATTTAAAAAACACTTTAAAGAATTGAGGCATTTAGGAAGATGATCAGCAAAACATATCCCACTTTTGTTGATATCACTGATATATTTTAGATAGAATTATTATGTGTGCCTGAATGAAAATGTAGAGATAGTACAACAGAAAGGGAGCAATAGGGCTAGGGAAAGAGGGATTATTGAACTAATTGTGGGTGCCTAAAGTCCTAGGTTAAATTCTCAAGGACATATTAAACTCAGGTTTCTTATTAAGTTGCATTGCTAAGTAGGTCTACCCTGTAATGGGACTCAGCAACAGGAAAATATTATCATTGATGGTACCTGAAGTTATACATTATGTGACCCTCAGTAGTATGTGGTAGGAATTTATCTCCATAGTAAAATGTATAAAGGACAGTGTCCTGGTTTGAGTCTTTTGTGGACCCCATTCCTGTGCATGGAAGCCTATTGTGTGTGGGGCCTTTTGGTTAGATGGAGTTAAGAGGGCCTTTGCATTAGATTCAGTTAAGGGACCTTGATTAGATTGCTTTTGATTAAACTACATCAGTGAGAGGTGACTCAGGTTAGGTCTCTGCTCTCTTGCTGGGTCTTATATAAACTAATAACCCAGAGAGACACACACACAGAAAAGGGAGCTCTGCCATTTTGACCTGGCCATGTGAGAGAGAGGACTCCAGGTTTGCCTACAGCTTCAGAAAGACAGAAAAGCCCTGAAAGTCTCAAGGAGATGAGGTCCAGGGAGGGATGCCAGTTCACTCACAGCTGAGCTTGAGGAGAAAGTAGAGAAGACCTGCACACCCACCATCTTGCCTCACCATGTGGCAGGACTCCAGGATCTGCTAGCAGCTGACCTTTGGTGAGAAAGCATCTCTGATGATGCCTTTATTTGGACATTTTCACAGCCTTGGATCTCTAAGATTTTCTCCTAATAAAATTCCCATTATAAAATCCAACCCATTTCTGGTACTTTGCATTGACAGCCTTAGGCAAACTAATACAGATAATAAAGGGCAATTTCATGGAGAGAAGCTTGGCATGGTATGTGGCAGACACTGCTAGTTATCTTCTCCTCTTCATTTTTATTAATAGAATCCCAGTTTGGTTGGTTGGTTGTGTCAGAGAGCAAATGCCCAGGAAAAATAATTTACCCAGATCCATTTACAGCTAAGAGTAGCCAGGTGTCTCTCATTCTGACCAATGAGTTTGAAACTAAAGTCTATTTGAAGATTAAGCTATAATATCATGTTTAAAAGGGAAGACTTGACTGGCTACCCTTTGTCTTTGCCTTTTACTCTTTTTTAGGAGAAGGAAGAAGAGGAGGAGGAGGAGGATGACAGATGCAGTGTTAAGGGTGGAGGTGTAGAGGGTTAGAAGGATCTTGGGTCATTAGTGATTTTCTCAAGCATCTGCTTCATCCCTATACTCTCTACCTCCAGACTTTGTTTAATATGAGAACCATTAAAGCCCTATTGGATTAAGTCACTATAGTTGGATTTTTGTTATATACAACAGAACAAATTCCTATGTGACAAAGCAGACCAGTGGGTCATTATTTTGGTTCTCTTACTAAAGGAACTAATTTTTTATAATATTAAATTACATGGTTAGAAAAATATTTATTTTTAAATTATCTTTTAGCCTTAACTACCTAAAGGAAGAAAGTCTCATTTTGGTGTCTGATTTTTTTGTTGTTGTTGTTTCTTTTTTTAAAGATTTGTTTTTATTTTATTTTATTTTATTTTATTTATATATTCCTCCTTAATGTCGAGTAACTCAGTTACTAAAGTCTTCATCCAAATTTCATCCTTAGTAATCCTTAAAAATTTTCCAGAATATTTTCTATGCAGATGATCAGTCAATATTTGGACATCATTAATTATTACTGATGAGAGCTATAGAAATATTCTGGTGAATTAAAATTGCAACTTCATCACCTAGGCTTATTTATTCAATAACTTGTAAGTTGTTAAAACTTGTTGGTAAATGCTGTATGTCACAGTAGAACACTCTTAAAATTATCACTTTACTTTCAGCAGCAAGTTTTGCTGATCATGCAAATATTATTTGCTATCACACGTTCCCCTTGTATGAGAAACTTGGGGTTGCACTTATTGGGCATAATCTTGTAGGAAAAGAAGATCAGATAAAAGATCAAATTATGTAGGAAAATTCAAAATCCAAAGCTCTGCTATTGTAGAGAAGGAAAGTATAAAATTATAAATTACAGATTCTCTAATTTTAAAGTTTTACCAAATTTCCTCTGTATTCATTGTGATGCCTGTATAACTACCACAGCAAATTTCATAGTAGAGGCCTTAAAAGACTGGAAAATTGTCCAGTAAATATAAATACTTTGGATTTATATTTCAAAAATACTCTCTCACATAAGTGATGTGTTTCTTCATTTTGGTAATTTTAGTCACTCCACCTTAAAATAAATATAAGTTCATAGTAGAGTCAGAGGTGTGGGGTGATAATGATTACTGTGTAAGGAAAGAACGTTTAAAAATAAACAAAAGATAAGCGAACAATGTTGGAAATGAGGCTTGGATTTAAGGCATGCTGGTCTTCCCATAAGATGGGGCCAGTGCAGGGGATGGTTGGAGAGCCATTGGGGAACCATTGGGGCTAATGCAGGAGCCAAGGGCTCAGAACAAATCTGGAGGACATTTTCATGGCTTCAGAGGCAGATGTGAAAGGGCACAGTGGAGAACTAGATATACTCTCCATGGGAGATGGCTTGTAGACTACTTCTTAATTCTATAACATTGGCCTTGGTGTATCCAGTTGGATGAGGAGATATGCAGTAAGCAGGGAAATGTGGGCTGAGTGGGGGTCAGGAGGTACAATGACCTACCCACTAGCATACCCAGAGTCTATATGGCATATTGAATACTAGACCCCAAGACTGCTGGTGGGAAAGAGTTCTTGGGCTCCAAGTGAACCCCACCATTTCTGGCTGGGCCAATATGTTCCAGGCCAGGAGGATTCCTGGTATTTTCTGGTTCAGTGCCACAAGCTGAAGCATGAGCTCATCTTTGTTCCACTATCTTTAGATTTAAGTCAGGTGGCAGGGTCTATCAAAGGTGGGAATTTGGAATAGGTAGGTAGCTGATATGGTGATAAACATAACTCAGGACAAAGCTTCCCTAGATACCTGGCAGGATGTGAATTGTAATCCACGTGAGTATGTGTTAAAGAGGGGTCACATATGAGGCAGCTAGGAACAATAATGTTGAGTGCATTTCGGTTCTTGGAGCCAGCTTATCTTGTCTCAGCAGGGCTTGGAGTAGCTCTCAGTCTAGGGCACCTTAAAAATAAGATACAGATTGAAGCACTGTCTCTTTTGTACATAATACTCATTATCTATTCAGAGATAATATTGCCCTGCTACATATGCAACTGTTATAAGGTGACAATATTATTCAAACTTAGTTGGTAGTGCTTGTGTGAGCATGAATGTGAATTTTAAAAGAAATATAATATGTATGAATAGATGAGAACAGCAGGTTTTTTCAAACCTTCGTATTACATAAAAGAGTCATTGCTGAGTAAATGTGCAACTGCATACTATTGGGATGCAGAGCCTGTTGTGAATATTTAAGCAATAATTGACAGTGTCTTCAAAGCAATGAATGGCTCCCATGTTGAGACCACATATTGCTGTGTTTACTTAGAGGCTGAGTTGATGATAGGCTTTATATTACATGCAGGAAAGAAATGAGAGATCTGAAAGATGTTTCATACCAATATTATTGTCAACACTGCAAGAGACACTGGTTTCTCTGACGGGAACTTTCCAGGTTTTAAGCTTTTTGTGAGGAAGTAGAGTTGCAAGATTTAATTGAATGTGTTGATTAGCACTAATCAAAATATATCTGGAAACTGAGTCATAATATCAAAATTTGTTTAGATGAATGTTATAGGAGGAAATCCACTTTTTTATACTTTAAGGAGAATGTCATGACTTTCAGATAGGCTCCACTGTTTCTTTTGAATTAAACTCATTACCTTTAAAAGCTATACAATAATCAGTCATTTTTAACATTTAAGCTTATTATACTGGAAATATTACCAGATTAAATCTCTCATTCTGTCACCTAACTTTTTTATTTGGTTCCAAATTTCAGTCTAAGAACCCAGATAAACATGACTGTGCAGAAAAATCTATGTAGGAAACTTTTGACTGGGCAGAGTAGATAGGGATCCATAGGTTAATAAAAAAAAGAATAGACATTCTAACCTATCTTTTGAACAGCTATCAAACTACAATTTAGTCTCTTCACTATATTTTGGTTTTCTGCTGACTCTATGTATCAAATTGAGTGTTATGATGCCATACTAAATTCTTAAATTCAAGAATGATGAATCAAGGCCTGGCAATATAAGATGACCCCAAAACTCAGTAAGTACAAATTAACAACACAAATTGAATATATGTTAAAGTAAGTCAGAAGAAAACAGTGATCGATAGATACTCCAAGGTAAAAAGTTGACCCCAGAGGCAGATTGCTTTCTACATTTCATAGGTGTGAATTACCAAAAAATAGTGGAGCATAACTTAAGTTTCAATTTTAAATATAACTGGTGAGGTAATGGGTATGAAAATCTGCACTTGAAATATTCTTAGAAAGCTCATTGACCCTCACTCTTCTCCTGAAGATGCAATTTATGGGGTGTTATGAATTTAATCCATCTAAAGCTCCCAAGTGTATCACCTGTCTTTCTGGGACTCAGTTTGGCCAGCTCACTCTTTCAGCTGAGACCATGAAGATCCTTTTAAGCCTCTGTCATTCTCAGAACATGAAGGCACATCACATCTTATTGAAAATGGCCAAATCTATTTCAGGTGCAGCTCTATCTTGATATATAGAGCTTCTTATAGGCAAATATAAGTTAAGTAGGGTTCCTTGGAAATGACTTATTATTTTTAAGTTTTGATATCCATGACTAACGTGAAAATATAATCTGTATATGAATGTCCTATTATTCATTCTCAGAAAGGATGAGAAAACACAGTTTTATGTTTATTCCAAGGAAGTCAAATAACAAACTTGCTGCAAATAGCAGAACAGGGGCTACTATAAAACCTCTTAATAAGCTAATAAAGTGCCTTAAATGCAGAGCTACCTAGCCTCAATTTTTAAAATAACTGCCTAAAGAGAAAATGTGGTTAATTATAATATTAATTTTAAAAATTCCCGGGGTCACTGGTTTCAATTTGGACCAGTGACCTCTTTCCATCCTTTTACTCTCTCTCATGATCTATCGTGTATAATCCTTACCAAGCAGTTGTTTCATTTTCCCACTAACCCAAGAATAGTGTCCTTTACAAATACACTTCAGTCCTCACATGTCCACCTTTATCACACAGGTATTCCTACTTCCTTTCAGGGTCCTGCTCTCTCCAAATTTCAAGTTGTCTTAAACATGACAGAACAATATAGGTAAAGCTGCCCCATAAATTTCCCCAAGAAACTGGCAAATAGATTGATCTAATAAGGCCAACATTGCTACATGGATAAGGTTATTTTCAATCTTTTAGGGAATATGCACATCTTCATAGGATTGTACTCCACTTGCTACCTCATAAGCACAGAAACTCCTCATGAGTAATACAGCATGCACACACACAGTTCTTTTTTTTTTTTTTTTTTTTTTTTATTATGGGTAAAAATCAAAATTCTCACAATACATACAAACATTTGCAAAATGATATATAAATATATATGCATATATGTGTATTTGCTTACAAAAATGTTATATATATATATATATAAATAACATTTTTGTAAGCAAAT
>JAKSZT010053764.1:34212554-34371547 GCA_026826555.1 Tolypeutes matacus | reverse complement strand
ACTGGGATGGTGATGTCCACTCCAACTCCAAGTGAGAGAGGGCTTATATCCCATGGATATGGTGGGTGGGATGATCCTGCCTGCAGATGCAGGCCCTCTCCATTCCCTGGGATGGCCATTTCCCATCATTGTCTCCTCACCAGGTGACTTGGATGAGTCCATTAAGCTGTAGGGTAGGAGTTGCAGCTCCACCTAGATTTCATGCACACCTGGCACATAGGTAGGCGGGAGGCTCCAGTCTCTGGAAGTATACCTAAGAAACTCCAGCATCGCATGTAGGTTTGAATAGAAGGGACTGGTGAACCATGTGCAGGGAGGACTTATTTGAGTCTCATTCTGTCACTCTCAGGAGCACACACAGTTCTTGATTTGAGAAAGTATTAGTTTCCTCTCAAACTTAATCCTCCAGTTCCAGGGAGTCAATGCCCACAAATCATTTCTTCTCCAAACTCAATGATTCAAATAATCTTCATTTTTCCATTTAATTATTCCCAGTGGGGGATTTTGAAGACAAGAGAGATCTGCTGCTTCAATGGCTTCCAGAAGGAAATAAAAGGAACAGAGGCTCTCCTGATTGTAGGGAGTCATTTAACAATGATTCTGAATCATTGACTTCCAAGTGAAGCATTCACTCAACTAACACTTTGTCAGTGCTGCATTTCCTAGGCACACTTAACTGCTGTCCCAACAGTGCCTTTTCCCTGCAGGGTAGCCCATGCAATTCCTACACCAGTCCTGGCTTGGGAGGGTGCTCCTTAGAGCTGTAACCCCCAACAGCATGTGTAGCAAGCAAATAGTAGTGTTCTAGACATCTAACATGGACATAGGGGCTGCCTGGAGTCAAACTATATTTACCCATGGGCCAACTGAGCTGCCAACAGTCATGCACCTCCCTCCCCGCTGATCTTTTTTTTTTTTTTTTTTAATAAAATTGTATTGAAGTATATCATTCATACATGAACAAACATAAACAATAAATGTATAGAAAATTTGTGAATTTACAAAACAAACATGCATATCCTCATACAAGGCTCCCATACATCTCCACACCACCAACACCTTTCATTATTGTGAAACTTTTGTTACAAACTATGAAAGAGCATCATCAAAATATTACTACAAACTAAAGCCCATATCTTACATTTGGTGTACCCCCAAACCCCCCAATTTAACACCTTATATTAGTAGTATGTATTTGTTTCTGTACAGGAAAAAACACTCTCCTATTTATCCTGTTAACCACAATCCCTCATCTAACCTGGATTCCCTGTGTTATAAAGTCCCATGTTTTATACAATCCATTTAAAGTGTACCCCGAATGGCTCTCATTTACATCACAGGGTTGTGTTGTCAACACCTCGCTTAATTTTAAAACATTTTCATTACTCCAAAGGTAAAAATGCCATATACCCTTATACCACCCTATTATTGTCCCTTAGTATTAAAAAAAATCTTCTTGCCATTGCTACAAAATATTACAATATTACTGTTAACTATCGTCCATAAGTTACATTAGTTGTAATTTTCCCCTGTATCTCCATATTCTTAGCACTTTGTAAAGGAAGAACACTCTAACACTTATACTATTAGCCACAATTTCATGTACCACTGAAATCACTATTTTATATGTATACTAGATTATTCTCTAGTTTCCTTTTTCTTTAACAAAACAATTTTATTTATGCATATTAATACAGCATACGAACCATCCAAAGTGTACAATCAGTGGTATTTGGTATAATCACATATTTGTGCATTCATCACTTCAGTCATTATTAGAGCATTTTCATTATTCCAATAATAATAATAAACAAAAAACAAACAAACAAAAACTCATCACCCCTAAATCTCTCTATGCTTCCCCTACCATACATAGCTGCTTTTCTGTTTCCATCTCACTAGTTTATTTCTATTTACATTTTGTAAAAACAGTCATATATTCAATATCACCCATATTCATGTTTCTCATGAGGTTTCACTATGTTCTACATTCCCATGTTATATTATTTAGCTTTCCTTCTAGTAATATATATGACCTTAGGTGTTCCCTTTCAACCATTGTCATACCCATATAATAGCTCTGCCAGTTACAAACACTATGATGTGCTTTCGCCATTTCTATTCACTTCCAAAGATATACAAACACCCTTTTTTTACCAATTCTGCACAGATTAATCCTCAGCTTTCCATTCTCTAATTTCATTCTATTTTCTGGTGACCTATATTCTAATTATTAACTCTATGAGTTTACAAAATATATTTACTTTATAATAGCACAATCATACAGTATTTGTCCTTTTGTGTCTGGCTTTCTTCACTCAACATAATGCCCTTCAGGTCCATCCATGTGGTCTTATGCTTCACAACTTCATTTCTTCTTACTGCTATATAATATTCCATCATGTGTATATATTACAATTTGTTTATCCATTCATCAGTTGATGGACACCTAGGTTGTTTCAGTCTTTTGGCAATTGTGACTAACATCACTATGAACATTAGTGTGCAGATGTCTGTTCAAGTCACTGCTCTCAGTTCTTCTGGACATATACCTAATAAAGGTATTGCCATGTCACATGGCAAGTCTATATTCAACTTCCTTAGGAACTGTCAAACAGTCCTCCACAGTAGCTATACCATTCTACATTACCACCTGTAGCAGTTTGGCATTATTTATGAATTCCAAAAATAGACATTGGATTATGTTTGTAAACTGGTCTATTCCTCTGGGCTTGATTAAATTATGATTAGGGCTTTGATTGGGCCACGTCAGTAGGGTGTTGAGTCCCTGCCTTCTGGTGGGTGGGGACTCACAGATGAAAGACATGGCAAAGGACAGATTTGGAGTTTTGATGCTGGAGTTTTGAGCTGGAGCCCTGGAAGTTAACACACAGGGGAAGAACACAGAGGAATAGAGACAGCTCCTTAGACACAGCAGAAGGCCCCGGGAGAGAGACAATGCCAATTGCCTGATAGTCTACAGCTGTACTTGTGGATAGAGTACACCAGCTGAGCCCAGAGAGAAATGGAGCCCTGGGAAGAGAGGAACCCAAGAAGCCTGAACTCTTGGCAGACTTTGGCAGCCATCTTGCCCCAGGACGTGGCAATAGACTTTGGTGAGGGAAGTAACTTATGCTTTATGGCATGGTAACTGAAAGCTTCTACCCCAAATAAATACCCTTTATAAAAGCCAACAGATTTCTCATATTTTGCATCAGTACCCCTTTGTCTGACTAATACACCACCACAAGTGGATAAGCATGCCTAACTCTACACATCCTTTCCAACACTTATAGTTTTCCAACTTTTTAATAGTGGCCATTCTAATAGGTGTGAAATGATATCTCATTGTAGCTTTGATTTGCATTTCCATAATCGCAAGTGATATTGAACATTTCTTCATGTGTTTTTTTCACTATTTGTATTTCTTCCTTAGAAAACTGTTTTTTTTCAAGTCTTTTGCCTATTTTTAATAAGGTAGTTTGTCTTTTCATTATTGAGTTGTATGATCTCTTTATATATCATGAATATTAAATGTTTATTGGATATGTGATTTCCAAATATTTTCTCCCATTGAATTGGCTGCTTTTTCACCTGTTTGACAAAGTCTGTTGAGGTGCAAGAGTGTGTAATTTTGAGAAGGTTCCATTTGTCTATTTTTTTCTTTTGTTTCTTTTGTGTAAGGTTTAAGAAACTACTGCCTACCACAAGATCTTGAAGATATTTTCCTTCTAGGAGTTTTATGGTTGTCATTTTTATATTTAAGTTCTTGATCCATTTTGAGTTAATTTTTTGTATAAGGTGTGAGATAGGGGTCTTCTTTCTTTCTTTTTGGCTATGGAAATCCAGTTCTCCCAGCCTCATTTGTTGAATAGACTGTTCTGACCTAACTGGAAGGGCTTGTCAGCCTTGTCAAAAATCACCAGACTTTGTGTGTCTATTTCTAAGTTCTTAAATCAGTGCCTTTTGTCAATCTGTCTGTCTTTATGCCAGTACCATGCTGTTTTTTACCACTGTAGCTAAGTAATATGCTTTAAAGTCAGGAAGTGAGACTCCTCCAACATCACTGTTCTTTTAAAAGACATTTTTGGCCATTCTGAGCCGCTTATCCTTCCAAATAAATTTGATAATTTGCTTTTCGATTTCTGCAAAAAAGGTTGTTGGGACTTTTAGTGGGATTGGGTTGAATCTGTCAGTTTGGGTAGAATTAGCATCTTATCTATATTTAGTTTTCCAGTCCATGAATACAGAAAGTCCTTCCATTTTTTAAAAATCTTCTTCGGTTTCCTTTAGCAATGTTTTATAGTTTTATGAATATAGGTCCTTTATGTCTTTGGTTAAGTTTATTCCTTAATATTTGATTCTTTTAATCACTATTCTAAATGGAATATTTTTTCTGATTTCTTCCTCAGATTGCTCATCAGTGGTATATAGAAATGCTATTAAATTTTGGATACTAATCTTGTATTCCACCACTTTGTGTATCTTGTCTATTAGTTCTAGAAGCTTTGTTGTGGATTTCTCAGTATTTTTTAGATATAGAAACATATCATCAAGGAAAAGTGAAATATTATTTCTTACTTTCCTATTTGGGTGCCTTTTATTTCTTTATCTAGCCTAATTGCTCTAGCTAGAACTTCTAGCACAATATTGACTAATAGTGGTGACAATGGACATCCTTGTCTTGCTCCTGATTTCTGTGAGAAAGCTTTTAGTCTTTCACCATTGAGTGAAATGCTAGCTGTAGGTTTTTCATATAGGCACTTTTCCATATTGAGAACGCTTCCTTCTATTCCTATCCTGCGAAGTGTTTTTATCAAGAAAGATACTGTGTTTTGTCAAATGCCTTTTCTGCGTTAATGGAGAAGATCATGTGATTTATCTTCTTCAACTTATTAATGAGGTTTATTACACTAATTGATTTTCTGCATTGAAAACCCCCTGCATAGCTGGGATAAAACACACTTGAGGGAAGCGGCTGTTGCTCAATCAGTAGGGCTCCCGTTTACCATATGGGAGGCCCCGGGTTCGGTTCCTGGGGCCTCCTGGTGAAGGCAAGCCCATCTGCACGGCGTGGTTAGCTGACCCAGCGAGCACAAGCAGCAAGGGGGGGATAAATGAATAAATAAATAAAATCTTTAAAAACAAACAAACAAACAAACAAACAAAAAACAAAAAAAAAAAACACACTTGATCATGGTGAATGATTCTTTTAATATGCTTTTGGATTCAGTTTGCAATTATTTTATTGAGAATTTTTAGATCTATATTCATTAGAAGTATTGGTCTGTGATTTTTTTCTTTTTTCATAGTATCTTTACATGGTTTTAGTATTAGGGTGATGCTGGCTTCATAGAATGAGTTTGGTAGCATTCTTTCCTGTTTAAATTTTTGTTGGAGCTTGAGTAAGACCGGTATTAAGTCTTTGAAAGGTGGGTAGAATTCACCTGTGAAGCCATCTGGTCCTCTGGCTTTCATCTTTGGAAGGTTTTGATGACTGTTTCAATGGATTCACATATG
This sequence comes from Tolypeutes matacus, assembly GCA_026826555.1. Classification (NCBI taxonomy): domain Eukaryota; kingdom Metazoa; phylum Chordata; class Mammalia; order Cingulata; family Chlamyphoridae; genus Tolypeutes; species Tolypeutes matacus. The sequence continues at coordinate 34,366,027 of JAKSZT010053764.1, read as the reverse complement.
ATTGGTTTGTTGAGGTCTTCTATTTCTTCTCAGGTCAGTGGAGGTTGTTTTTGTGTTTCTAGAGATTTGTCCATCTCATCAATGTGGTCTAGTTTTTGGCATACAGTTTTTCATACTATCCTCTTATGATTTCTCTCATTTCTGCAGGTTCAGTGGTAATGTCCCCACTCTTATTTTTGAATTTATTTATCTGCATCTTCTCTTTTTATCCTTGTCAGTCTACCTAAGGGTTTGTAGATTTTGTTGTTCTTCTCAAAAAAGCAAGTTTTGTTGTTTCTGCATAATTTTGTTCTCTATTTCATTTATTTTTGCTCTGATCTTTACTATTTCTTTCCTTCTGCTTGGGTTGGGATTAGTTTGCTCTTCTTATCCTAGTTCCTCCAGGTGTACAGTTAGATCTTTGATTTTAGCTTTTTCTTCTTTTTCAATGTAAGTATTAAGGCTTATAAATTTCCCTCTCAGCACTGCATTTGCGATGTCCTGTAGGTTTTGATAAGTTGTGTTCTCTTTTTCATTGATCTCAAGATACATACTGAATTCTCTTGCAATTACTTGTTTGACCCACTGATTACTTAAAAGTGTGTTGTTTAATCTCCATATAGTTATGAATTTTCCCTTTTTCCTTCCATTGTTTATTTCCAGCTTCACTCCATTATGATGAGAGAAAGTGTTTTGTATAATGTCAGTCTTTTTAAATTTAATGAGACTTGTCTTTTTACCCAACATATGGTTTATCCTGGAGAAGGATCCATCAGTGAAAGAATATATATCCTGCTATTTTGGGTGTAACGCTCTATACATTTCTGTTAGGTATAGTTCTTTTATCGTGAAATTCAAGCTTTCTGTTTCTTTCTTTATCCTCTGTCCAGATGTTCTATCCAGGGCTGACAGTGGTGTATTCAAGTCTCCAACTATTATTGTAGAGATATCTATTTGTACCTTCAGTTTTGCCAGTGTTTGCCTCATTCTTCTTGGGGCATCCTGGTTAGGTGCATAAACATTTATGATTGTTATTTCTTCCTGGTGAGTTGCCCCTTTTATTAATATATAATATTCTTACTTGTCTCTAATAACAGTTTTGCCTTTAAAGTCTATTTTCATCCAATATATGTTTAGCTATTCCACCTTTTTTTTGGTTTCTGCATGCATGGAATATCTTTTTCAGCCTTTTACTTTCAATCTGCTCATTTCCTTGGGTCTAATGTAAGTCTCTTGCAGATGGCATATAGAAGGCTCATATTTTCTTATCCATTTCTGCCAGTCTGTATCTTTTGATTTGTGAATTTAATCCAGTAAATCTTCATTTCTAGACTCTCATCTAAGCCTCTCTCTCCTTTCTTTTCTTTTCAGGCTGTTGCACTCCCTTTTCTATTTCCTGCAAAGCCTCTCTCTTGTTTACAAACTCTCTCAGTTTCTGTTTCTATATTAATATTCTAAACTTGCCTTCATTTTTTGAAAGACAATCTTGCTGGATATAAGAGTCTTGGCTGGCAGTTTTTCTCTTGCAGTATCTTAAATATACCATAACACTGTCTTCTTGCCTCCATGGTTTCTGATGAGAAATCAGCATGTATTCTTATTGGGTGTCCCTTATATGTTATGCATCACTTTTCTTTTGCTGCTCTCATAATTCTCTCTTTGTTTTTGGCATTTGACATTCTGTTTAGTATGTGTCTCAGATTTGGTCTTTTCAGATTTATTCAGTTGGGAGTATGTTGTACTTCTTGAACATGAATATCTATGTCCTTCACTAGGTTTGGGAAATTTTCTACCATTATTTCTTCAGATATTCCCTCTGTCACTTTTCCCTTCTCTTCTCCTACTGGGACAGCCATGACATGCATTTTTGCAAGCCTTTTACTGTTGTTTAGTTCCTTGAAACCCTGTGCAATATTTTTCCATTTCTTTCTTCATCTGTTCTTTTTTATGTTTGCTTATGGGGGCCATATCTTCAAGTTCCTGGATTCTTTCTTCTTCCTTCTCAAATCTGCTGTTATATGCCTCCAGTGTATTTTTAATTTCATTTATTGTGCCTTTCATTCCATAAGATCTGCTTTTTTTTTAATGTATGCTTTCAAATTCTTCTTTGTTCTCACCCAGTGTCATCTTAATATCTTATTGGGAGGGGGGTGCATCCACAGGTGCCAAAATGTCCAGTCATGCAGGCCAAAATTGCCTACCATTTCCTGGAAAGGCAGAGAAACACCAGATCCCTCCTATCCTATTGCAGGGTGGGGGTAGATCCACCAGTGCCCAACAGTTCGGTACATGCAGGCTGAAAGTATCTGCCCTTGCCTGGAAAGGCTGAGGAAATACCAGCCTGTCTTATCCTATTGGGGGTGGGGGTGGATCCAAAGGTACCCACCTGTCTAGTGTGTGCAGGCCAAAAGTGTCTGCCATTTCCCAAAAGCCTGAGGAAACATATCTCCTCTCCTATCCTACTTGGGGGTGGGGATGGAACTACAGGTGTCTGACTATTCAGTCTGTGTGGGTTAAAAGCACCTGCAGTTACCCAGAAAGGCTTGGGACATACCACCCCCGCTTGTCCTGTTGGGGATGGGGATGGAGCCACAGGCACCCAACATTGAGTTTGTGTGGGCCAAAAGCAGCTGTAGTTGCCCTGATAGGCTGAAGAAACACCAGCCCACTCCTATTCTATGTGGGGGCAGGGTTGGGTTGGTGATTAAATCAAAGGCACTCATCAAACCAGCTTGTGAAGACCAAAAGCACCTGCAATTGCCCAGGAGACTGAGGAAACACAGCTACTCTCCTATCCTATTGGGGTGCATGGATGGAGCTCCAAGTATCTGACTATTCAGTTCATTCCAGCCAAAAGCACCTGCAATTACCCAGAGAGGCTGGTGCAGGTCCCATCAGCTTCCTCCCTGCAGAAGATGGGGCTGGAAGCTAGGCTAGGGCTACAATCCAATCTAAGTGGAAAGAAGCCATTCCTCTCTCTCAGATTTTCAATCAACTGCACTTCCCCTCATGTTGGGGACAGAGTTAAAATGATGGCTACTGTCCTCTTTTCCACTTTGGACACATTCATACTTTAGCTTTTCTTAGGATTATATTTTAGTCAGCCAAATTTACTAATCGGTAGCTGACATCAGTGGCCAACTGTCTCTCCCTCCCCCATTTTTGGAAAATGGAGCTTCCAACTCCTGCCATGGAACATCTCTCAAGGAAGCTTGTGCTGCCAGTGGAGGATGGGTCCTGGTGTCCATGGCATGGAATGTTCTACTCATGCAACTTCACTGCAGATGGACAGTCTCCTCCTTCCATTAGTTCAAGGATGTTGCAGGATGCTTTTCTCATCTCTTGAGCCCTTCAGGCAGGAACTTTAGATAGCCCTGGGTGATTACTAACTGCCCTGTTGGATGAGCTGACTCTTGGAGCTCCTTACTCAGCCACCTTCTTGCCCTTCCCCTCTCACCCTCATTTTTGAAGGACAGTTTTGCTGGATTCAGAATTCTTTGCTGGCAGTTTTTCTTTCTCAGAACCTTAAATTCATCATCCAACTTTCTTCTTACCTCCTTGGTTTCTTAAGAGAGGTCAGCAATTAATCCTATTGATGTTCCCTTTTATGTGATGCTTTTCTCTTGTTGCTTTCAGAATCTTCTCTTTATCTCTGATATTTGTCATTCGGAATAATAGGTATCCCATAATAGGTCTATTCAGATTTATTCTGTGTGGTACGTTGTCCTTCTTGTTTATGGATATTTATGTCTTCCATAAGAGTTGTGAAGTTTTTGGTCATTATTTCCTCAAATATTCTTTCTGTCCCTTTTCCATTCTCTTCCTTTTCTGTGACAGCAATAATGTGTATGTTTGTTTCATGTTTTCATTCAATTTCTGAGATCCTGTTCCATTTTTTCCACTCTTTTCTCTTTCTGTTGTCCTGTCTTTTCAGGTTAAGTTGTTCTGTCCTCAATATCACTAATTCTGTCTTGATCAATTTAAATCTGCTATTATGTTCCTCTAATGCATTTTTCATCTCATTCATCATTTCTTTCATTCCCATAAGCTCTGTTATATTTCTTTGCAGGCTTTCAAATTGTTCTTTATGCTCACCCAGTTTCTTCTTAATATCCTTTATCTCTTTAGTCATATTTTCCTTCAATTCTTTGAATTGATTTAGGAATTTAGGAGATTTATGTGATAATCATTGATTAGTTATCTTAAATCCCACATCTCATCAGGATATTTGGTTTGTTCCTTTAGCTGGGCCATCTCTTCTTGTTTCTTAGTATGGCTTGTAGTTTTTTACTGATGTCTAGGCTTCTGAATATATTGGTGAATTTACTCTGATGGTCAATTTTTCTCTCTTGCCTAGAGTTTTTTTTTTTTTTTTTTTTTTTTTTTTTTTTTTTTTCATGGCTCTTCTTTGATTTTTGGTTCAGCTTATTCTAAGTCTTTAAAATTGCTCAGCTTAAGTTATCAAAATGGTGCCAGGGATTCACTAATGGACTGCAGATTTTCTCCCAGGAGTTCAGGTTAAGAGAGACCTAAAAGTAGTTTTTCTCTAGCGGTTTCCACCTGGCTAGCATATAGCAATTGTCGGCAAACCTTTCTTTCAACCACCATTTGCAGACCCTTCTGGCCAAATTCACTGAATAGAAACCACTCTCCTCCCTCCTCTGCACCTCCTTTACCCAGGAAGGAAGATGTTTGTTCCCCTCTCACTCAGCTGCAGTAGGTCATGGGCTTTATCAGGCTGTATGCCTTGAATGTGTGTGTGTGGGGGGTGCCCTTTCAGCTGCTGCTGGGGTTCAGTAACTCACAGTTGTAATTTTGGGTTCTTCGTCTCTCTTTCCCTTGCCCTCCTGGGGATTGTGTGGCACTGTCCTGGTCTACTGAGCCCCAAAGCAGGTCCCCTGAGAACTTTTGGCCCTATCTCCATTTTTATTGTGATAGAGCTGAACCCTGCCTGTCTACTCCAATGCCATCTTCTTGGAACTCCTCCCTTCCCCACTGATCTTGACTATAATAGTCTGTGACCTTGATTAAGGCACTTATTATTCTCATCTCTCTGGGCCATATCTCTAATAATCACACAATATCTCCTAGGACTTCCAAAGTTGATTATTTCTTGCTTAAATTTTAACATTTATGAAGTGAAAATTCATCATATAGCCAAATACATTTAAAGTAACATCTCTCCATTACCCTGATGCCAAAAACTATCCTTAAGTCAATAGTGGGTCCTATCCTCAATAGAACCTTTGAAATGAGAAAATATCATAATAATGACAAAGTATTTGACAGACAGTATGGGTGTCCATGGCAGGCTAATACTTTATCACTCCTTCAAACATTCTTTGAAACTGTATTGAGCATCTATTTTGTGGCATAAGGGCATAAATGAGTTTCTTGGGGCTAGTGGCTCATGCTGCATGGGATTTTGCAACTTGCCTGTGCCAAATGTCAGAATCCCTACAGAGATATGTTAGTGCTGGCAAGGACCTCTGTTCCTTTCTTACCCCTTCAGATTACTTTGTTAAGAAGGTATTGTAGGCAGGGTCCTAAGATGACCAAAATTGCCCCTAAGATTTCCAATCCCTGGTGGGCATTCCCTATTTAATCCCCATGTGTATGGGTGACCTGAAAATATGATGTGGTATCATTTCTATGATTACATTACATTATGTAACAAATGGTAGATTATGCTGGGTGGGTCTGACCTAATCAAGCCAGCCCTTTAAAAGCAGAGCATTTTCTCTGTGCGAATGAGAAACTCAGAGAAACATGCTTTGGCTGTCATGAAAAAAATCCAACATTCACATTACTTACTCTCTATGGAGGCCAAATAGCAAGGGACTTCAACTAGCCTGTAGAAACTAAGGGTAGTCCCTAGCTGATGCCTAGCAAGAAAATGGAAACCTCAGTCCTAATCTGCAAGCAACTTAATTCTGCCAACGATCAGTGAGCTTGAAAGAGAACTCTCAGCCCCAGGTGAGACCACAGCCCCAGCTGACACTGTGATTATAGCCTGGAGAGACCCTGAGCAGAGTCTAGTTACACCATGCCTTAACTTCTGAACTATAGACACTGTAAGATAATAAATCTGTTTTAAGATGCTAAGTTTGTGGCAATTTGTTATGCATCAATAGAAAATTAATACCAAGGGACACAAATGATCATTTTTCCCAATTATGCAAGCAGTCATGTTTAGAAACCTGAGTTAACTTGTACCTAGTGATGCTTTGATACCCCTAATAGACTTGTTTCTTAGGAAAGTTCTCATCTGACCTGTGTTATCATTTGACTCATAACAATGCCAGGGATTGTTATAAACATTACATTAGCACATTAGATAATACAAAGTCCAGTAGTGGTTGGACTAGGTTATTCTATGGTTCTTTACCTATAGGTATTGTACTATATAAAGTCTGTGGTCCCTTTCAACTCAGATATCATAGGATGCTATTGTTATATTATGAGATTTGTGTTAACTCCATTCTAAATTAACCACAAGTATACACAATACCAAATAAAAGATGAATTTGGAATATGAGTAGAGAGTGTAGAGATTTAATATTTATTTGGAGCTTATCCTATGCCAGGTAATGTGTATTCTCTATGCAAAAACTTACTACACTCTACAGATTAGATGCTATTGTTGTCTTTATTTGTAAAGGTGGGGAAATGAATGCTTGAGTAGACGGTATAAACTGCAGCATTGTCCAGCCAGTAAAAGGTAGAACCATAATTCAAATCCAGAGCTGTATGACTCCAGAGTACATACGTTTTCAATTCAACTACGATGACATATAAAATGCGTAGATTTAAAATGTAGTATTCTGAAAAAGCAGATTTCTGTTTTTCAGGAGAGATTATTCTGCTCTTATTTTACTATATCCTGGTTTGTTAATCTATGCTGTGTATGAGATCAAATAATATATGGACTCCAGAAATAATTTTAAATGATTTTATTTTTTCATAGTTCAAGTCATTCTTAAATATTTTTTCAATTTTTTCTCAGTTCTTTCAAGTATGTACATTGATAAATCTCTGGGTACATATAAAAGGCAGATATTACTATTAATTTTTTTCCAAAATATTTTGTCTAAAATAATATCATTACATGAAAATAGTATATAGATTTTCTCTTATTTTTCTTTCGTGAATATAATAAAATATTTGAGGTTTTATCAATAAGTTCCTTGTTTTTAAATTTAAGAAACATAGTATAGAGAATTATTTTCCATATGGAATAAAACACCTCGAAAATAAGAAAGTCAATGAGTTCTGCATGCAGATATTGATAAAGGGTAAGAAGCTATAATTCAAAAACTGTCTACTTTTTAGTATTGAAATTGGTAGAGTATATGATAATTTGATGTGCTCTGTAATTTAGAATTTAAAGAAAATCATAGTTTTACAGATGCACATTTAGCCCTCTGAACTTAGAAGCATTTGAACAATATATTCATCACAATGATAGGAAAAAAGTGTATTGTCACACATAATTGAGGCACAAAAATGCAGTTATAATGTGGGCATGTTGTCAAGTACTATATTGCTGTTCAGACCTTCAACATTTCTCTTAGTCTAAGTTCAGGAAATAATACAGTTGCAAAATAACTATCCTTTGCCAGAAAAAGAAATGTAAATTATTCTAGGTGTATTTTTTAAGGGTCCGCATCACCACCACTATATGAAAACTATGGTATTTATGCTTGAATTGAATATTTGTCCCACTCTTTTGAGACACTACTGGCTGACCGCCTCGGCTTTAGAAAATGGATATATTGATTTGTGTCCCACTCTGGTGGTTAAATCTGAAAACTAGGCCAGATAGTTATATGGATGTCTTTAATTATGTGGTTTTTCTAATTCTGTTTATGCCCTCTGAGGAATTAATGCAATTGTCATTTAAAGTTGGCTTCTTCCTATTTTATTGTGAGGGAATCGGAGATTCTCCTAGAGAATTTCCTCAATTTTGGCTTTTGTTTGAAAGTATTTCCTTTACCTCATTAGCCTCTGGCAGAGTTTGATGGTGATCATGTGGGTCAGTGGAAGCCCTGTTCTTGGATAAGGGCATCAAGCAGAGTTTGAATTAGACTTCTTCCCCTGTCAGCTAAGTGACTGGGGACAAATCACTTGGCATCTCATGCTCAGTTTTCACATTTGTTAACTGGACAGGGTTGGGATGAAGTTGAAAGGATTTGTATATGACAGTTCCTGTTATGTTGGAAATGCCTCATGAATTTAGTTTTCTTTACTTTCTGCATTGGAAGGGAGGGGCATTATTTTGCATTTCATTTTCTATTGAAAGCCTGTAATTGTATATTTGTATGCACATCTCATTAAATTTGTTCAACACTATAAAGAACATCAACACATCATTTATTTCTTCTGTATAAGACGACAAGCTATGAACTTCTATTTTATGAATAGTCTTTGCATCTGAACCCCTCTGGAGCTCTGATGCAGCAACTTTACTATAGAAGGGAGTGTGGTGCAGGAGAGGGGGAGAGGAAAAGATGGGGCCACTTTTCCCTCACTTCTGCCATCAAAGGAGATGTGTTCCTGTTTTTCTGAGCTCTGCCCTGGAATATGACAAAGCCAGCATTTTATGAACTGGCCTGGAAAAGTATAATGTTGAATTGTGAGCAAGGAGCATGATGTAGTGGGAAATGTCCAGAATTGGAGAATAGGGCACCTGCTTTGCATGCTCTGCTAACACCCTGGGCATCCTTGTGAAGCTGTTTCTCAGCTTCCATCTATGGTCTGAGAGATGAATTAGGCAGCCCTAAAATTCTTCCATCTATATAAACTACATGAGCAAGCCAACCATGTAAAGCCATATAAAATTGAATTGCTGGTGTCTCTTTTTTCAGCCATTTTGGAATGACTTGTGTGTACCACATGAGGAAAGAGACACATTACAATGCAGCTCATATGGCATTGTTTGTGATTATTTAGAAATGGCATTTGCTTTTGAACTTAGGTCTTTGAAAGACAATGTTTTTTTTTTTTTTAATTAGAGAAGTTGTGACCTTATAAAATAATTATGCATATCAGAGTATTCCCATACATCTCCCCAACACCAACACTTTGCATTGTTGTGGAACATTTGTTACAAATGATGAAAGAACATCATCAAAATATTACAGCTAACTATAGTCCATAGCTTATATTTGGTGTATTTTTTCCATAAACTACCCTGTTATTAACACCATGTATTAGTATTGCACATTTGTTATAGTTCTCATATTTGTACCATTAACCACAATCCATCATCCACCACAGGGTTCACTGTGTTATACAGTCCATGCCTTGTGCAGTCCATCGAAAGGGTACACTCAGTGGCTCTCCATTTCATCACAAAGAAAAACAAATTGTTTTTAACTCTTTGTGATCTTGGTGTAGAAGATAAGAGAAAAGTGAAAGAAGGAGTTAAGTTTTCTCTTCAGTAAAATAGAAATTAAGCTTAGATCTAAAAATTAAAAACAGCTATCTCTGCTTTTATGTATGTGTTTTGCTAAAAGATGATTAGATGACTTCACATTTAAGAAAAAGAAGTAGTTTAAAGTGAAAAAGGCAAGGTTAGTATATTGCATCATTAGCTGATTAAAGAAAATGTTAACTGAAACATCACCATCAAGCATATGGACTGATCTAATTAGTTGATTACTAATTCAGATATAGTGCTGAGTAACTTTACTCTGAACATCAATTTCAGCTTAATAGAAAGTTCTTACTTCACTGTCATCACAGAAAACAAGGCTTGGCAATTGGGCAATTTAAAAAGTGAATGAATGAATATGAGATTAAGGCCTTTCCTGACATTCATCTTCAAGCGCCAACAAATGTTGTGCAAGGTATATTAGAGAGCAGAGAGTCACTCATACTCTGCAAACAAAATGGCACCTTTCATCTATATCAAAATCTCCCACCATTCAAATCTCATGCATAATTGTATAGTCATTCTTTTGGGCACTACTAAATTCTTGACTCTGTGCTACATTCTGTGGATACTGTGACAAATAAGAAGCAATCTCTGTCTTTCTGTATCACAGTGTAGTGGGCAATAAAGTCACATTAACAATTTTCTGTGATAAATGATGGGAGGAGAAAGTGGTCATTGGTGATTGCAATGGAAGAATAGAGGAACTGTGTATAATCTAGTCTGGGTTGGGAGGTGTTTGGTGGTAAAGAATTAGAGAAGGCAGGTCTGTATTAGAACAAGGGAAAGTGTAAGGACTTCCCAAAAGTTTGTGTTCTTATCCCTTTTCTTTCTTACTTTTATCCAATTTTGTAAAGGCTAATGGCATTACCTATCTCCATTTCACTCCCTCTCCCACTTCATCAAGGTTCCTTCTCTCTTCCCCAAACCCTCCCTCCCTATTTTTCAAGAGGGCAGTAGTACTGTGCTTGCATTGAGGAGATCTACTGACTAATAATTTCATTAATTCTCATAATATCTTTTCAAAAAATAATATACAAATGTCAATTATTACTTCTATTTTATGTATGTATAATTTGAGCCACAAAGAATGAGGCAGATTTGCCCAGGGTTACACAGAAAATGGAGGAAGCAAAATGGGAGAGAAGGAAGTCCTAGATTTGGATCCTCAGACAAATACTTCACACGCTATGTATAGAGTGGTCACCTTGGGCTTCATTAATAGGCTTATTATTGGAACAGAAAATGTCAGATTTTATCTAGAAACATCATAGCTATATACTTGTTCCAGTATAATGCAGTATAAATAAAAAGTCAGCATTCTAGAGATTTGAACATATAAAATTTTACACATTTAGTTTTCGTTACTAATTCGTTAATTTTTGATAGAATTGCAATATTTGAATAAAAAATATAATTCTTTGGTTGATCCTGTGATTTTGTGTGTGTGTGTGTAATGTCTAGTCTGATTACCCAAGTAGTTTGAAAGCTTGACTAGTCTATAGAGATTAGTAGTAATTAGCATGACAGACAAAAGGAGAAAATGAAGTCCCCTTTTGCCTCAGGCTGAACTAATTTTAGTGTTAAGCATGAATTTTATATCCATAAATAAGGAATAGTTATTACCAAATATTGAAGTCAGAATCATACTGTAATTTTGAACTGAAGGTAAGAAATAGCAAGCTTCAGTAAGACAATAGATTTTGTTTTTATGGATATGTTATGAAAATATTAACTGTAGATAGGTCTCTGATAGGAATGTTAATGTTTAACAAACCATAAAGTTTAAGCTCACTCTTTCTGATAAATATTAATGATTATTTGGGACAAACTGTATTCAATCAAGCAAATGATTATGAGTTTTTGCAGAACAGTTAAAAACAGGATCTTTATAAATTATACATATATAAATTCATAAATTGTATGTTCTTTTCTCCAAGCATTACATCAACTTGTTTCAGGCTTTAAGTAAAACAGACAGCACATTAGTCCAAACAAATTTGAACTGACTCAAATTTTGAGAGAATCAGGTGAAATGGAGATTTAGTAATTTGATCCCAGTGTCCTTTTATGAACTCTCAATCATTGTCATCTTATTAGACTATTGGAAGAGAATTTTTGTCATATTCCTTGAATACAGAAACTGAAAAAGTGACTCTACTCCAACATATCCCAGTCCTTTCCAGAACTTTATTTGTCAGTCTCATCTACACTGCCTAGTTTGTTGGCATACAGTTGTTTATACTATCCTCTTATGATCTCTTTTATTTTTGTGGGTTAGTAGTAATGGTCCCCTTTTCATTTCTGATTTTATTTATTGGCGTCTTTTTTTCTGTTAGTCTATCTCAGAGTTTGTCAATTTTATTGCCCCTTTTATGAAATATAATGTGCTTTCCTGTCTCTAATAACAATTTTGCCTTTAAAGTCCAATATAAGTATAGTCTATAAGTATATAATATATAGTATATAAGTATCCGATATAAGTATAGCTGCTCCAGCTTTTTTTTTTTTGGGGGGGGGTTGTTACTGCATATGTGGAATATCTTTTTTCAATTGTTTGAAAGTGAAAGGCTGCTGTAGCACTGGCCCTATTCATGCCGTCAGGGAAGGGATGGAACCACAGGTGTGCATAACAATCTCATCTGTCCTTGTGGGTCCAAAGCAACTGCAGTTTCCGGAAGAGGCTGTAGAAGCACCACCCACCCTGCCAGGGGTGGGGATGGAGCCACAGGTGTGTGCAGCAATCTAGTCCATGTGGGCCAGAAGTGACTGCAATTGTCCAGAAAGGCTGACGAAGCACTGCCCACCTTCCTTCCCTGTCAGGAGCGGGTATAGAGCCACAGATGTGGGCAAAAATCTGGTCAGTGTAAGCCAAAAGCCACTACCGTTGCCCAGAGAAGCTGGTATAGGTTTCCCCCAGCTTCCTCCCTGCCAGGCATAAGGCTGAAGCCCAAGTTAGGGCAGCAATCGGACCTGGCTGGAAAGAAGATAGTCCCTATTTTCACTGTGATTTTCAATCAGCTCCACTGCCCCTCATGCCAGGAGTTAAGATGGTGGCTGCTGGCCTCTTTCCAACTTGAACAGGTTCAAACTTTAGCTGTATTTGGGACTGGACTTTAGCCAGCTGAATTTACTAATCAGTAGCTGAAGACAGTGGCCAACTGTCTCTTCCTCCCCTGTTTTTGGGAAATAGAGCTTCCATCTACAGCCAGGGAATAGCTCCTGAGGCATTCTGTTCTGACAGTGGGGGATGGGCACCAGCCTCCGCAGTGTGGAGCGCTCTGTTCATGAATCCTTACCGCAGATGGGCGGTCTCCTCCTTCTGTTCTTACAATGATGTTGCAGGATGCTCTTCTGGTCTCCTGAACCCCCCAAACAGTTGATTTAGATAGCTTCTGGCTGAATATTAACTACATTGTAGGACAAACTGGCTCTTGGAACTTCCTACTCTGCCACCATCTTGACCCTGTCCTCAACAATGCATTTTTAATTATATATTTTTTAAGATTTGAATTATTTCTAAGCATAAAATTCTGTGACATTAAGTATATTGACAATGTTGTATAATCTTCACCGTTATCTATTTCCAAAATGTTAATATCATTCCAAACAAAAACTCCTACCCATTAAGCAATAATATTTTTCTGCACCTCCCCTTAGCCCCTGGTAACCATTATTCTGATTTCATTCTATATAAATTTGGTCATTATAAATATTTCATATAACAGGCTGTTTATAACTCCAACCAATATTCTGTTGAAATAATGTATTATACAGTTCAGTTTCTGGCAAAGAATTCAAATCACCTATATCTTTTTTTTTCTTTTTAACTTATTGTAGTTGCATATATACAACTCAAAATTTCCCATTTTAAACATTTTCAGGTATACAATTCTAAGGTATTATATTAAGTGCATTACTTATATGTACTCACATCACCAAAATGAATTACCCAAACTTTTTCATCATCTCAAATGGATACTCTGCACCCATTATATGTAATGACTTCCATTCCCCTCACACCCCAGGCACTAGCAACCTGTAATAATCTACTTTCTGTCCCTTTGAATTTGCTTATTCTGGGTATTTCGTATAAATGAGATCATACAATAATTGGTTTTATGTATTTGGCTTATGTCACTTAATATGATGTCTTCAAAGTTCATCCATGTTGTAACATGTCTCAGAACTTCATTTTTTTTTAAGGCTGAGTAATATTGCATTTTATATATATAGATTACATTTTGTTTATCCATTCATTTGTGAATGGTCACTTGAGTTACTTCCACGTTTTGGCTACTGTGAATAATGCTGCTATGAACATTTATGGACAAATATCTTTTCAAATCCCTGCTTTCAATTCTTTGGGCTATATACCTAGAAGTGAGATTGCTAGGTTACATGGTAATTCTATGCTTAACTTTTTGAGGTTCCACCAAATTGTTTTCCATAACAGCTGCACCATTTTACATCTTTACCAACAACATATGGGTCCCTATTTCTCTGTCTCCTTGCCAACACTTGTTACTTTCCTATTTTCAAAATAATAGCCATTGTAATGGGTGTGAAGTGGCATTTCACTGTGATTTTTTGATTTGTATTTTTCTAGTGGTGAATGATGTTGATCATCTTTTCATGTACTTATTTTCATTTATATATCTTTTATTTCAATCTAAGGAACTCCATTTAGCATTTCTTATAGGGTGGGTCATCAGGTAATGAACTCCTTCAATTTTTGTTTATCTGTAAATGTCTTAATTTCTCCTTTGTTCTTGAAAGATAATTTTACCTAATATAGAAATCTTGGTGTACAGTTTTTTTTTTTTCCCCTTTAAGGAATTAAATATTTCATCACACTGCCTTCTGGGCTTCATGGTTTCTGATAAGAAATCAACAGTTAATCTTATTGAATATCCGTTGTATGTGACAAGTTTCTTCTCTCTTCTCTTGCTGTTTTTGAAATTCTCTTTTTTTTATCTTTGGATTTGGGCAATTTCACTGTATTTTTGTATGGCTCTCTTTGAGTTTATCCTGCTTGGATTTCCTTGGGCTTCTTGGAGGTGTCTTTCCAGATTGTGAATGTTTGGGGTCATTATGTATTAAAATATTTTTTCCCCTCCCTTTCTCTCTCTTTTCCTTCTAGTTCTCCTATGATGCATATGTTGGTATACTTGATGGTATCTCACATGTCCCTTAGGATTTGTTTGTTTGTTTGTTTGTTTTTCATTTTTCTTTGTTCTTTTACTTTCTGCTCATCACCGAGTAATTTGAATTGTACTTTCAAGTTTGGTGATTCTTCTGCTTGCTCAAATCTACTTTTGAATTCTTCTTGTGAGTTTTTCATTTTAATTTCTGCATTTTACAGCTGCATTTGGTTTATATATATATAAATGCTGTCTCTATTTGTTTAGACAACATTTTCCTTTTATCTTTTAGTTCTTCGTCCATGCTTTTCTTTAGGTCCCTGAACATATTTAAGACAACTGATGTGATGGTTTGGAGCTGTGCATACCTGAGAAAAACACATCCTTAAATATAATCTGTTCCTGTGGTTTTAAACCCATTGTAAGTCTCATCGTGTGATGAGGCTACTACAGAGAAGGTGTGACCCGCCTCATTCAGGATAGGTCTTAATCCTCTTGCTAGAGTTCTTTATAAATGGAATGAATGCAGAGAGAGAGACAAAGAGAAAGCCATAGGAGCAAGACACTGAAATCAACAGAACCTGGAATAGAAGGGAGAAACCAGAAGACAGTGCCATGTGCCTTGCCATTTGGACGGGGAGGCAAGGTTGCTGGCAACTGGTCTTAAGGAAGAAAGAATCGTCCTTATCATGCCTTGATTTGAACATGCCCATGGCCTCAAACTGAAAGCTAATAAATTCCCATTGTTTAAAGCCAACCAATTCATAGTGTCTGCTTTGAGCAGCCTTGGAAACTACAACAATTGATTTAATGACTTTAATAATTCCAGTGTATGACCTTCCTCAATGATGGTTTCTGTCAAATCATTTTTTCCCCTGCAAATAGACCAAACTTTTTTGTCTCTTTCTATGTTTTGTAATTTTTTGAGAAATGGACAATTGGAGTATTATGTTATTGTAACTCTGGATATCTATTTCTTCTCTTCTGGCAATTTTGGGTTCTTTCTTGTTGAAGCCTAGAGCTGTCAAATTGTGACTTTTCCATAATATTTATTCCATATAGAATTTATTTAAATTTCAGATGAATATAGAATATATTTAAATTCTGGATTGATTGAAGACTCAAGTATAAAACAAAATTTCCTCAAAAAATCTAGGCAAATTATCTGTATAATCTGGAATTCATGTACAATATAGACATGGGAACTGAGGGATTCTTTTTTTTAACAAATTAATTTTATTGATATGTATTAATAATACATATTAATAAAGCATAAATCCATCCAAAGTGTACCATCAATGGTAATCACACAGTTGTGCATTCATCACTTCAATCATTTTTAGAGCATTTTCATTATTCCAGTAATAATAATAATTAACCAACACCTTCCCATTCTCTACCTTCATTTATGTTCTGGTGACATATATTCCAATTTATTAATTCCATGAGTTTACATAATATATTTAGTTCATAATAGTACTATCATACAATATTTGCCTTTTGTGTCTGGCTTGTTTCACAAACATAATATCCTCCAGGTTCAACCATCTTGTCATATGCTTCATGAATTTATTTTGTCTTACTACTGCATAATATTCCATCATATGAATACACCACAATTCATTTATCTATTTATTGGTTGATGGACACCTGGGTTGTTTCCATCTTTTGACTATTGTGAATAATGCCACTATGACCATCGATCTGTGTGCAGATGTCTATTTATGTCACTGTTCTCAGTTCTTCTGGGTATATACCCAGTAATGGTATTGCTAGGTCACATGGCAAATCTATATTCAACTTCCTTAGAAACTGATAAACAGTCCTCCAGAGTGGCTATCCCATTCTACATTTCCACCAACAGTGAATAAGCATTCCTATCTTTCCACATCCTCTCCAACATTTACAGTTTTCTGACTTTTTAATAGTAGCCAGTATAATGGATGTGAAATGATATCTCATTGTAATTTTGATTTGCATTTCCCTAATCCTTAGTGATGCTGAACATTTTTTCATGTATTTCTTGGCCATTTGTGTTTCTTCTTTGGACAATTGTCTTCTCAAGTATTTTGCCCACTTTTTAATTGGGTACATTGTCTTTTTATTGAGTTGTATGATCCCTTTTTATATCATGGATATTAAACCCTTATTGGATATTTGATTGCCAAATATTTTCTCCTATTGAGCTGGCTGCCTTTTTACCCTTTTAACAAAGTCCTTTGAGGTGCAAAAGTGTTTGATTTTGAGGAGGTCCCAATTATCTATTTTTTCTTTTGTTGTTCATGCTTTGGGTGTAAGGTTTAAGAAGTTTCCACCTACCACAAAATCTTGAAGATGTTTCCCTACATTTTCTTTTAGGGGTTTTATGGTTGTCGTTTTTATATTTAGGTCCTTGATCCATTTTGAGTTAATTTCTGTAAAAGGTATTTCTGTATAAGGGCCCTCTTTCTTTCTTTTGGATATGACTATCCAAATCTCCCAGCATCATTTATTGAATAGATTGTTCTGGCCTAGCTGGGAGGGCTTGAAGGCCTTGTCAAAAATCACTCGACTGTAGATGTGAGGCTCTATTACTGAGTTCTCAATTTGGTTCCATTGGTTAATATGTCTTTCTTTATGCCAGTACCATGCTGTTTTTTTTTTTTTTTTTTTTTTTTTTAGCACTGTAGCTAAGTAATATGCTTTAAAGTCAGGAAGTAAGAGTCCTCCAACTTTGTTTTTCCTTTTTAAGTCATTTTTGACTATTCAGGGCCCCTTACCCTTCCAAATAAATTTTATTATTGGCTTTTCAACTTTTGTAAAAAAGACTGTTGGGATTTTATTGGTATTGGGTTGAATCTGTAAATCAATCCATGAACATGGAATATCCTTCCATTTATTTAAGTCTTCTTTGGTTCCTTTTATAGCAATATTTTGTACTTTTCTGAATATAGGTCCTTTATGTCCATGGTTGAGTTTATTCCTAAATATTTGATGTTTTTAGTCACTATTAAAAATGGAATTTTTTTCTGATTTTCTCCTCAGATTGCACATCAGTAGTGTATAAAAATGCTATTGATTTTTGTGTATTTAACTTGTATTCTGCCACTTTGCTCAACTCATCTGTTAATTCTAGTGGATTTGTTGTGGATTTTTCAGGAGTTTCTAGATATAAGATCATATCATCAAAGAATAGTAAAAGTCTTACTTCTTCCTTTCCTATTGGGTGCATTTTATTTCTTTATCTAGCCTAATTGCTCTAGCTAGTACTTTTAGCACAATATTAAATGACAGTGTTGACAGTGGACATCCTTGTCTTTTTCCTGATCTCAGCAGGAAAGCTTTTAGTCTTTCACCAATGAGTAAAATGCTGCTGTGGGTTTTTCATATATGCTCTTTAGCATATTGAGATATTTCCTTCTACTTCTATCTTTTGGAATGCTTTTATTAAGAAATGATGCTGCATTTTATCAAATGCCTTTTCTGCATCAATCGAGAGTTTCATGTGATTTTTCCTCTTCAATTTATTAATGTGGTTTATTACATTAAGTAATTTTCTTGTGTTGATCCACCCTTGCATACCTGGGATAAAATGCACTTGATTGTGGTGGATAATTCTTTTAATGTGCTTTTGGATTTGATTTGCAAATACTTTGTTGAGGAATTTTGCATCTATATTCATTAGAGATATTGGTCTGTAATTGTCTTTTTTACATTATCTTTCTCTGGTTTTGGTATTGAAGGTGATATTGGCTTCATAGAATGAGTTTTGTAGTCTCCTTTCCTGTTCAATTTTTTAGAAGAGCTTGAGCAAGATTGGTTGGTATTAGGTCATCTTTGAATGATTGGTAGAATATACCACTGAAGCCATCTGGCACTGGGCTTTTCATCTTTGGGAGGTTTGTGATGACTGTTTCAATCTCTTCACTTGGGATTGGTTTGTTGAGACTACTATTTCTTAGTATAGGTGGTTCATGTGTTTATTGGAATTTTTTCATCTCGTTTACATTATCTAGTTTTTTGGCATACATTTATCCATGCTATCCTCTTATCATCTCTCTTATTTCTGTGGAGTCAGTGGTAATGTCCCCCCTTTCATTTTTGATTTTATTTATTTGCATCTTCTCTCTTTTTTTCTTTGTCAGTCTAGCTAAGTTTTGTTGATTTTGTTGATCTTCTCAAAGAATCAACTTTTGGTTTTGTTGATTATCTTTATTATCTTGTTGTTGTTCTCAATTTCATTTACTTCTGCTCTGATCTTTACTACTTCATCCCTATGGCTCAGTTTGTGATTAGTCTGCTGTTCTTTTTCTAGTATGGTAACATATTCTATAAGTTTTTGTTAGTCTGAGAAGACTTTGAACTCACCTTCATTTTTGAAGGACAGTTTTGCCAGATACAGAATTCTTACCTGGCAATTTTTCTCTTAACTTAAATACATCATACCAATTCCTTCTCACCTCCATGGTTTCTGATGAGAGTTCAGCACTCAATCTTATCAATGTTCTTTTGTATGTGATGCTTTGCTTTTCTCCTCCTGCTTTCAGAATCTTCTCATTATCCCTGATATTTGTCATTCTGAATAGTAGGTGTCTCAGGGTAGGTCTATTCAGATTTATTCTGTGTGGTGTATTGTCCTTGTTTATTGATATTTATGTCTTTCATAAGTCTTGTGAAGTTTTTGGTCATTGTTTTCTCAGATATTCTTTCTGCCCCTTTTCCACTATCTTCATTTTCTGGGTCACCAATAATGCATATGTTTGTGTGTTTTGCACTGTCATTCAATTCCCTGAGACCCTGTCCCATTTTTTCCATTCTCTTCTCTTTCTGTCCTCTTGTCTTTTCCACTTCAGATGTTCTGTCTTTGAAATCACTAATTCTGTCTTCAAGCATTTCAAATGTGCTCTTTTGTGCCCAAATGTATTTTTAATCTCATCCATCATGTCTTTCATTCCCATAAGGTCTGTTAGTTTTCTTTGTAGGCTTTAAAATTGTTCTTTCAGCTCACCCAGTGTCTTCTTAATATCCTTTATCTCTTTAGTCATATTTTCTTTCAATTCTTTGAATTGATTTAGAAGCATTGTGTAATTATCAATGATTAATTGTCTTAAATCCTGTATCTCTTCAGGATATTTGGCTTGTTCCTTTGGCTGGGCCATCACTTCCTGTTTCCTAGTATGGTTTGTAATTTTTTGCTGATGTCTAGGCATCTGACTGTGTTGGTGAATTTACTCTGATGGCCAATATCTCTCTCCTGCCTATTGTTTTTTTTTTTTTTTTTTTTTTTTCCACAGCTCTTCTTTGCTATTTGGTTTAACTTATGCTAAATCTTTAAATTTTCCCAGCTTAAGTTATCAAAATCAGGCCAGGGACTCACTAATGGAGCCCAGATTTTCTCTTAGGATTTAGGGTACAAAGAGAACCGAAAGTAGTTTTTGTCTGTGCAATTTCTAGACTAGTCGGCAGATGGCACTCATTGGCGTACCTTCCCACTGGGATATTTCAATCTCTGTTTTCCTTTGTTTTGGTCTCACCAGAGCCAAGATTCAAAGCAAGCTCTGCTGGCCTACTTCACTGAAGAAATGGCCCCTGAATCCCCCCTTCCTTTTCTCTTGTGACAGCTCACCAGGAGGAAGATGTCTGTTTCCCTCTCAGTCAGGTGCATTGAGCCATGTATTTTACCCCAGCTTAATATCGTGGGGGTGGTTATGGGGTGCCCTTCCCAGCTGCCACAGGGATTTGCTAACTCATGTTTTTTGTTTCAAGGTCTTTGTCTCTCTGTCTCTCACCCTCCTGGGTGTTGTGTAGCACTATCCTGGTCTGCTGACACCCAAAAGCAGGTCCCTTGGACAGCTTTTGGCCCTTCCTCCATTGTTTTTTTTGAGAGAGTTGAGCCCTGCCTTCGTAGTCTGATGTCATCTTCCCACAGTTCCTCTCTCTTTTTTTTTTTTTTTAAGATTTTATTTATTTATTCATTTATCCCCCCCTTGCTGCTTGCGCTCGCTGGGTCAGCTAACCACGCCGTGCGGGCAGGCTTGCCTTCACCAGGAGGCCCCGGGAACTGAACCCGGGGCCTCCCATATGGTAAACGGGAGTCCTACTGATTGAGCCACAGCCGCTTCCCTCCACAGTTCCTCTCTACAATAATTTTACTCCCAAATTTGAAAGGAAAGAGAGAAAAGAAGGGAGAAAAGAAAGTAAAAGAATGGGTAATCTCTCTCTAAGATTCCTCTGCCACTTCTGTCTGTAAGGGGCTATGACAATGGCTGCTCTCCATGCCTGCCCCTCAGTGATCAAAAGCATTGATCAGCAGTCAGACTACACACTCTTGATTTTTGAAGTAAAAGATCCTATTGCCCACCCTGGCTCCAGTAAGTCATACCAGGAATGCAGATTGCAGCCCCCACTGTGGAGCGAGTTGCTACATGGGAACACAGTCTCAGTTACAACAAAGATCTTTCAGCAAACAATTTCTTTTATTACTTACACAGAACAAATAGTCCAAAAGAGCAGGGCAAGAGATCCCATCCTTGTTGGTCTCCCAGGGGGCCAAATTTTTCAGAAGACTGTTGGTAGATGGCTGCTCTGCATGCCACACTTCACCTCAGTGGGGGGAAACAAGTATGTGGTATTTGAGGTTTGAGTATATATTCACTCCAGGCATTGGTGTGTTGCCACTGAGAGTTCATCCCCCAATAAGCATCTGGGGCTCCTTGTTCCTGGCTTCTGGGTTTAAGGTCTGGTGGGGTCTTTTCATTAGACTTAACATCTTCCCTGGGAATGGGAACAGACTGAAATATCATCAACAATAGAAGAGGAGGCAAGAGTTAGGTGAGGGCTGGGAGATGGTCACTGAGTGTGTGTCTGCAATCCCTAGCACCCCAGGTGCCTGCCATGTGAATGAGGGATGATAGGTGCTATATATATACTGATCTTTACTGTCACTTACATAAAGAGCTTCATTCAGCTCTTCCCTGGATGATGCACAATGTTTCACTAGACTTCAGAGTTCCAAAATAGTTGATTCAGATAGTTCCTGCCAGTCTAAGAGTTGTTTTGGTGGAGGGACCAATTCCTGGAGCTTCCTACTCCACTATCTTACCACAATCCTCTCACAATGATTTTCTAAATATTAGTATACTTCTTGGAATAGTCTCTGGGTATTGCAAACATAATACAACACATTGAGTTGGATTCTTTGTAAGTTTTTGTCTTCTAACATTATCCCAAGGCCTGCAAACAGATCTTTAAGCTCAGGTGTATTAAAATTGGTGAATAATTACACAGGTATAAAAGCTAAGGTAAAGGAAATTCATCAAAATGTCCAGTTCAGGAAAATGTGTTTGCTCTCAGCCTATGAAGCTGAGACTATGCTCATCAGGGGAAGCTTGAAGTTAAAATTTCCCTCAGCTGTTAATTCATCATGAACAACACTAAATCATATCATATCCCTATGTCTAATATGCAGTAGTAATATTATTTGAGGGTTACACTCTTTACAGAGGAATATCCACTTAAAAAAATGAACTTTTAGGTCATGTCTATATGACCATAAGAATTATTAAAAAAAAAAAAAAAAAAATTGTGTCACTGGGCTCTCTAAATTAACATTCTGCAAGTAGCAATACCAGGTCATTCTCCTTGGCAAATTACTAAAGATGTACCCAAACTAGGAGATCAAGTATATATTTTTTTGTTTTTTGTTTTTATCATTTTACCCACCCCAAATTAGGTTATGTTTGCCTAGTCACAGCTTAACAGATCAATTCAGTATAACAATTAATTAAGTTGTCCCAAAGAAGGAAGCTGAAAATTAGAGGAGGAAGTATTTTACTTGGAATCAAATAAACTTACAATGCTTGTCATTAAAATTTAATATTGTACTATCTGTTAGAAAGCTCTTTTATTCTTTCCTATCTTCCTTCCTTGTTTTCTTCCTTCACTCCTTTCCCTCTTACTCCTTCCCTCTTACTTTTTTATTTTTTTAATTTAATTTTTTTCTTTTAAAAATTTTATTGAAGTATATCATTCATACATGAATATACATAAACAATAAGTATATAGTAAAAGTTGTGATTTACAAAACAAATATGCATATCATCATACAAGGCTCCCATACATCTTCCCAACACCAACACCAAGCATTGTTGTGAAACATTTGTTACAAACTATGAAAGAATTTCATCAAATTATTCTTACTAACTATAGCCCATATCTTATATTTGCTGAATTTCTCCCCCAACCCACCCAATTATTAACACCCTGTATTAATATTATATATTTGTTATACTTCATGGGAGAATGTTCTCATATTTGTTCTGATAACCACAGTCCATCTTCCATAACAAAATTCACTGTGTTATATGGCCCAATGCCTTGTACAATCCATTCAAAGTCTACACTCATTGGCTCTCATTTTCATCACAGGGTTGTGCTGTCATCACATCAGGCAATTTTAGAACGTTTTCATTTTCCTAAAGGAAAACCCCCATAACTCCTTATAACCCTATTGTTGTCTCTTAGAATTGAAATATCTTGCCATTGTTGCAAAAATATTCTATTACTTCTAGAGTCACCATACATACAAGACAACAGATTTTACAGTGATGGAAGACACAATGTCTAAAAAATATTTATATTATTTCCTACTTATTTTCTTTTTGTATTTTATTTGTTATTTTTTAAACTATTATTATTATTTTATTTTCTTATTAATTTTATTTGGTTATTTTATTGGCTTCATTTTTGGAAAGGTTTTGGATACTGAGTGGTCACACTGTGGCAAGGGAGGATCACTGGTGTGGGGAGTCAGTGATGGGAAGATGTGTGGAGAGGGGTGCACCTGGGGTATACATCTAAGTCATATGAATATGTTCAAGTGTTCATGGAGCATTGTCTCAGTGGGTGGAGACCCACACAATAACGGATATTGAATTCCCATCCTGAGGAGTCCTGCTACATTCACTAATAGAAAGTCAAGAATCCCCTGAGTACAAGGGTAGTGCCTAGTGAAGGAGGACAGCCCATTACACCTAGCCCTTGATATTAATGATTGTACTTAAGAACCTTTTCTTGGGAAATTGAAACTTAGCCTACTATTATATACTGCCTAAGAGTTACCTCCTGAAAGCCTCCTTGTTGCTCAAACGTGGCCTCTCTCTAAGCCAAGCTCAGCATATAAATGTACTACCTTCCACCAGGTATGGGACATGACTCTGGGGGATAAGCCTCCCTGGTACTAAGGGATTATTACCAAGCACCAACTAGTAATGCATCCAGAAAAAGACCTTGACCGAGAGGAGGAAATATTAAATACAAATGAGTTTTTATGACTAAGAGATTTCAAAGTGAGTTGGGAAGTCATTCCAGAGGTTATGCTTATGTATGTCTCAGCAGGATCACATTGACGGCCACAGTAAACACTGCCTCAAACAGTGGGGCTCCTGAGGGCTCTAGAGACATCCAAATACTATAAGCAGGGTAGACAAGTTCAGGAATTTGGCACCTTTTAAAATAAAAATAAACTAATTAAAAAAAAGATAATTTTATTTTTAATGAAGATTTAGATTGCAAAAATGTTACACCAAATATATAGGGGATTCCTGTATAACAATTCCCTTCCCCTCCCACACTTTTCCCCATTAACAACATCTTTTATTAGTGTGGAACATTTGTTACAATTAATAAACAAATATTGAACTATTGCTACTAACCATGGCCTATGGTTTACATTATGGTTTACACTATGCCTTGCACAATTTCATATGTTTTGACAAAATGTAAAATGACCTGTATCTGTCATTGCAATGTCATGCAGAACAATTCCAGTGTCCCCAAAATGCCCCATATTACACCTATTCTTCCCTCTACCTCTCCTCAGAACCTCTGGTGACCACTGCCTTTATGTCAATGTTACAAATTCTTCCATTACTAGAATATTAATAATTCTACTTTAGTCCATAGAATCATTCTACCCTTATGTTTGTTCATTCCTCAGTCTTGAGGATTTGGGAATGGAGATGCCCACTCTGCTTCCGATTGAGAGGGGAGTTAGATCCCATGGGGCAGATGAGTGGAACTACCTTGCTTGAAGTTGTTTTTTGGGATAGGCATTGACCATCATCATCCTTTTGTTAGTTGTCCTGGGCAAGTCCAATGAACCAGAGACCTCCCTTACTCTTTTTAGCATCCAATTGCTCCAAAACTATCCTTGTCACCGTACTATTATGAATGATTTGCTGCAACTTCCATTGCCACTATGTGTCTCCTAAAGGAGTCATGAACTACAATAAAAAGATGCAATAACTATTCAGAAATGTAGTTTCTAGGGAGTTTCTAGAATATAGCTATTCAGTAGAACTTTCTTCAGTAATAGAAGTGTTCTAAATCAGTGCAGTCTGAGTAGCCACTCTTGGGCATTTCAACTGAGGCTAGTGCAACTTAGGACATGATTTTTTTTTAACTAATTGAAATTTAAATGCAGGTGTATCTCAAAGCCACCATATTGTTAAGTGCCCTTTTGGAATTTTCTTTTGACCTTAAATATTTAACTCAGTATCTGATATATCTATATTTAGTATGCTCTGCCAGGTCTCAGGATTTTTAAAGTTGCTGCAAAAAGAGCAGTGGTGCAATTATTTACAGCATAAAAGTGAATCCATGCAGGAGATAGTAGATGTGAATCATCAGATAGGAATAAATGAAATAAATTGAATAAGTTCTAACTAGCCTTTCAATTCTCTTTTGATTTGGTAGTTAAGAAATCTCCAATTAGAGGGAAGTTCAAATTATATTTGATGCCATTGGTTTTAAAATTCTTGGTATAGTGAAAGTTGAACAAAGTTGTGAGGGAACCCCAGGAAGATGGACTGATACTATTAAACATGGCAGAATCCATGTAGAATTAATTCCAACTTCAGAAGGACGAATCTTTCAGGGAAGCCCTGGATTGGGCAGGATTTTTCACTTTAGTATGGCCAAATTTAAATCCCTTGGAGCCTATCTTTGTACTAAAATATTTAGAATAATGTAGATTGTATTATATTATAATACAAAGATTGAGAAAGCACAGGCTGAGTGAACAGAGAGGCTGCCTGCCATCCCAAATATTCACCAGTGTGCATTTTGCAATGCATGTAAAGCAAGGGTGAGAAGGAATTATGAAAGACTCTCTAGAAAAGGTGAAAAACAACAGGTGACTATCTAATCTCCACTGCAGGCTAAAGATCTTAATTATAAAGCTCCCCAAATCCTTAGCCTAAATTACATCTGTCATGGATTTGAATAGATTTCAGCCCAGCTCTGTTCCTCCCTCCCTGGCTTTCTTTGAATCAAGCAATTGCATTTCAAAATAGAACATGCTATACTTTCATTAGTGATTGTTTTCTGTTGCTTTGTAATTCTTCCCTAAAACATTTTTAGATATATTGAAAGAACTTCGCCTCAACCCTTGCAATTAATATGAAAAGGTCTTCTGAATCCTTTTCCACATAACATACTCCAAATAGTGATTATTAATCTACAGTATTTGGCAACCAAGATGAAACTTTGAAGACATAACTGATATATAATTTCACCCCAAAGCATTGTTTAGTTCTATTGAGGAGATATAAAGTCATTGCCTGCTGAAATACTACTTAGAATACTTTAAAATAAATATTGTAAATTATTTAACTTGATGTGCAGCCTTTGAAACTGGGACCTTATCACTCTAAAAGCTTTTCTAAGAGCAAAATAAAGAAATAATATGATAATCTATTTCCCCAATGTATCAGAGTTAAACTCATTTATAATTTCCTTACAATGATTCTTCTACCCCTTTTATTTGAACCTATAATTAGCACTATGTCCATTAAATATATGTCCCAGAGACTTAAATCTTCAGTCTGTTCATATGCGGTTTGAGCCATGAATCTCAGCAGAATTGCAGCAAGCACCTTCTCTCCAGTTCATCGGAGTCACCCAGGACAAATAACAAAATGAGATGATGGAAACCTCCATCCCCCAAAAGTAAAGAGTATCTACAACTGCAAGCAAAAACAGTTCCTTCCATCTGCACTCCTTCTCAAACTGAAATCAGAGCGGGCATCACCATACCCAAAGCCTCAAGATTGAGGAATGAACAAACATCGGGGGAGAATGTAACCATGGACCAAAGTAGATATATTATTATTGTAGTAACAGAACTTATAACACTGATATAAAGATAGTGATTAGTAGAGGTTTCTGAGGGGAGAGAGAGGGAAGAATAGGTTGAACATAGGGCATTTTCAGGGCATTGGAATTGTTCTGCATGACATTTCAATGATGGATACGGGCCATTATACATTTTGTCAAAAAATAAAATTGTATGATGCAAAGTGTAAACCATAATGTAAACTATGGACCTTGGTTAGTAGCAATGCTTCAATATTTATTCCTAATTTTAACAAATGTACCACACTAATATAAGATGCTATTAATAGGGAAAATGTGAGAAAGGGAGAGAGGTATTTTGGAATCCCTTATACTTTCAACGTAACTTTTCTGCAATTTAAAACTTCTTTAAAGTAAATTTATTATAAGGAAAAAAAAAAAAGAAATAAACATTACTGAAGACATTTTGGTGCCAGACGTCATGCCAAAAACTTTATGTTGTACATTTAATCCTCACACACAAAAAAACTGTTACATTGATATTACTAACCCATTTTACAGATGAAAAAATTAAGGCTCAACATAGTTATGAAATACATCCTAAATCAAGCAGCTAATTAGTGCCATAGCTAGAATAATAATTCAAGTTTAGTTCTTAGAGATGATAATAATAAGTTTCAACCAGTAAGAGTAAACTCAATTATTGAAGAACTTGTCCACGGCTAGGGATTTCCAAAGCTATTTCCAGCTCATCTGCATTCTCTTCCATAGTAGCATAGCGGCCTCTGGGTGATTTCTTTGGACCCAACCTAAGCAATACTATCAATCTTTGTCCCACTTATGTGTTAAATAATACCAACATCCAACTTGTATATCATTCACTGTAATCAAAAGAAAAAAAAATTTTCTCTAAAAAAATATTAACTGACGATAGTGAAAATTAACCAAAATACAGTTTCATTTACTGGGAACCAATCAATTGGTATACTATTTTATTAGGATTAACCTAATTTTCTAAAAATGCATTCTAAAAGGGATCACATGAAAAACTAAAAAAATTATTTTCAAGATCTGAACTTCCTCTCAGAATATTTTTTAAGTCTAACATCCGTGTTTTAAATAGCCATGCATGCCCAATAACAGTTTTGTATGGTTGCTACAAGCTAAAATAGAACTTATAATGTTATTTAACTTTTCTTACATCTCTATCTAGTGTCAGCTGTTAGGATGTGAGATTCCAGAAGGCAAAAGCTATATATTAAATATCTTATATTCCTTAAAATATTAGATATATACTTGAACATCATAGGCATTCAATAATGTAATTGATTAAACTTTATATTTTTAATTTAAATCAGTGTTTACTGAGACCCAAAAATCGTCTAGGAGTGTAAGTGTTGAGTTAAATATAAATGATCTATTCACATATTCATTGAATTGGGAAAAAATATTTTTGACCCACTACTGAAACTCTATATGAATTTTGTAGAATAGGGAGCTCTTGGTCTGGTATCAAAATTTCTGAGAGATGAAGCATAAAGGGAAAATATAAAAGCTGATTTTCAGGGGGGAAATGAGGCTACATATGTGTTTATTAATTAAAAAAAAATACAGGAGCCAATATGAGATAATCAGGTTGTACCATTCTCATAATAAACGGATTTGTATTCCTCCTTTGAGAGAAAAGCTAAAAAACTAAAGGGTAATTGCTGCATAATGATGAATTATTTATTCTGCATTATGCTTAACTACCTGCTTTTCTTTTCCTTTCAGACTATAACACATTATAGTCCAAATCATTGTGAGGAGTGGCCAACAAACTAAACATGGATATATTAATATACCATAATATCCATGATATATGTGTATATGTATATATGTATTTCAGGAATTGAAATACTTTTTCAAATTCAACTTTTATTTTTATTTTATTTTAAATTTTTATGCTGAAATAAAGCATTTATTGTAGTAGGTTAGGCATGCTCAGTGATTTGTCAAACAGATTGGTAAGAGTCTGAGGACTTGAAAATATTTTTCTTCCATTGGCTATCACTCGATCTTTAAATAATAATAGATGAAGTCATGCTGTAAAATCAGTATTAAAATAAGCGAAACACATGTACATTACCAGCTTAGGCACTTGAACTATTAGAAGAATAAACTGTATATTAAGTGTTATTTGTACAGCTAATTAATATTTTATTCTTTAAGGGTGAATGTATTCATTATCTCTTACTAATGTAGTAATTTAAAATACCCATACCATGCATAATCTCTCAAAGTTCTGTGGGTCTGGAATTCAGTTATGGTTTAGCTGGGTGATTCTGGCCCAAGGTCTAGTATGAGGTCTTACCCAGATATTAACTAGGTTTGCAGACATCTGAAGGTTTAGTGGGGCTGAAGGATCCCTTTCCAATGTGGCTTATTCAAGTTGTTGCAAATTGGTGCTGGCTGTTGCTTGGGCCCTCAGATACTCTCCATATGGGCCACAGGGCTACATGGTGACTAGCTTCCCACAGAGCTAGTGATCCTGGAGTCCAGGACAGAAGATGCAATGCCTTTTGGGACCTTGCCTCAGAAATCATACATCATCACTTCCACTGCATTTTTTTGGTCACTCGGGGCAAGCCCTGATTCAGTGAGAGAGTGCAAAAATACCAGGAGAGGCGGCTCATTGGAGGCTATCTCAAAAGTTGGTTACTAAAGTGAAACAGTTCTTTTATTTGACATTTTTATGAAAGTCTTTCTAAAATTTATGATTCATGTTCCTACCATAGAAAATGTTATGCTTTAAAAAAGCTACTCTTTCTTTTTTAAGAGGTCAAGAAATGATGTATATTGGTATATAGCTGTAGAACAATGAAATCTTTAGTGATAATTGAGGTATGAAGGAACAAATAGGCCTTCACTGAATAGTCAAAAGAGGTAAGCTATTTAATTGACATGCCTTTGTTATATGATGTTAATTTCAAAAGGGTGTTTGATTGTGTCCTTTCACTAAATGTCCCCAAACTATAATTATGTTTTATTAATATATTTTGTTTCTTCCCCAATGACAATTTCTGTTCTTTACTGTTACTTTATATGGCTATTGGTGGTTCCATATCTTTCCACTTCTTTTGTTTAATTTCTTCTTGCACTGCCAAAATTTTCTTCCTTATGGTTTCTACTGTCACTTCTTTCTCTTCTCCCCCCCACTTAGACAATTCCATTTTTTCTTGGAATAAGCAGGAATGAAATGTTCCAACTCCAGTTTAGGATAATGTCTTTTTTTTTTTTCTTTTTTGTTTTACCAGGAGGTCCCAGGGATCGAACTGGGGTCCTTCCATATGGTAGACAGATGCCCAACCACTTGAGCCACATCCGTTCCCAAGATAATGTCTTTTTAACTGTTCAATCACATACTAACTTCTATAATGTTTCAGCCAGTTTTTCAGTGCATAAAGCAATTAAAGTTGAGATTATATTATATATCTATTATATTGATGTTGCATAGCCTTCAAAGTACAGTGAGAAAACAATTTAATTCCCCCACCTTCTTTCCTACCAATTAAAATACACTCTGTGGAAATAAATAATTCTCACCCTTAGGTGAGTCCTAAGTATGACTTATCTAGTCACACATAGATAATAAAAAACAATATTCTGATAACTTTCAGTCACCAACTATAATGTCCATTCTACAATGAAGTCAATTCTAAACTTCATTTAAAGAAAAAAGCTACTCCTCTCCCTCAGCTCAACTTGTCTTTAAGGAATTTTATAAGAGGAAAGGAGGAAAAGATTCCCTTCTTTCTTATTTCCCTAGCTTGCATTTATACCCCTTCTCCCAAAAGAATTTCCTTTCCTTGGGGTCACAGAAAAGAGAAGAAAGAGTCAGGAAACGTCTTCTTGCCTTGTATTTTTTTGAACTGATGCTAGACATCTCTTGGCCTAACCTAATTTTAAGCTGATTCTTCCCTTTTTGGTATGTTGGTAGGTTCTTGAGTGACCTCCTTTGACTTGGTATGATAGAATAAGATTCTACAAAGATGCCCATATCCTGGAATTTGTGAATATGTTACTTTACATGACAAAAGAGACTTTACACACGTGATTAAATTAAGGATCATGAGATGGGGAGATTATCCTATATTCCCCAGGTGGGCTCGTGTTATCACTAGTTTCTTATAAGAGGGCCTCAGACAGAGAAGGCAATATTATGATGGAAGCATAAGGACAGAGAGAGATTGGAAAATGCTCTGCTGTTGACTTTGAAAATGAATGAAGGGGCTACAAGCCAAGGAATGCAGGCAGTCGCTTAAAGCTGAAAAAGACAAGGAAACACATTCTTCTCTGAAGTCTCCAGAAGGAATGCTACTTGCCAACACATTGATTTTTTACTTTTGGCCTCGAGAAATATGAGAATAAATTTACATTGTTTTAAGCCACTAGTTTGTTACAGCAGCAGTAGGAAACTAATACAACTGGGAATTCCTGATCTGCAGTTACTCTGATGCAGGTCAATGAACCTCCTCCAAAAGATTGCTTAGGATTCCTGTCTCAGCTCTTGAGCTACCAATGATATGCCACCTGGCTCTTTTTGTTGAGGGCTTCTCAACTCTCCAGGTGACCCACTCAGGCAAGATTTAGGATGATCCCAAGGTTGCTGTCTAGCATTATTCTCACATGAAACCCAACCATAGATGGAAGTGGAATGACCGAAATTGAAGCCTGCTACAGTCTGATTCAGCCATGCTCTTGCCCTTTGTGTTTCTCCAGTGTGAATAACTAACTAGACCACTGCATCTCCCAAGCTGTAGGGAAGGTGTTTCAGAATACCCCTTATCAGATCTAAAGTAAGAATTTAAAAAATCCTCTCCCCTACCCCAAAGTGAGGGAAGCCGTCTACAATCCACTGGCAGCTCTATCCAAAGAAAATTCTCTCTTAAAATCACATCTTTCTTACTCTTCAATCTCAGCTTTAAAAAGTATAAAGTCCATTTTTAGAATATATGATCTAGCCCTCACTTTGGAACTCTAAAGTATTTACCAATTATTTTCTTGGTGACATAACTGAAGCCAAGACATAAAGAATCCCTGTTTGTCATCCTCTTATGATGATTAAATCATCAATTTTGGATCAACCTATAAGAAAACCATAGCAAACCAGTATAGCTTTTTTAAAAATTACGCAAAATACCCTTAAATTAAAAGTAGTCCTTGATCTCTATCTCTACCCAGAGATTATTTGCTCTTACTTAATACACAATTCTAAATCAAGGCAATGATCTTTTTTTCCCAAATCACATTATATTTGAAGTGACAAGCTAAAAAAAAAAAAAACCAACAGGCCATCAAAGATGAATAAAAGGACACAATTGGAGGAAAGTAATGACTGACAGTTTAACTGCAGAAGAGAAAGCATTTTAAAAATGCCTTTAATCAGAGTTGCTGTACAATTTAGCATCAATATAGCAATAGATGTTGGTAAGGAAGGCACTGAATCACATTCAAGAAAGGAAAAAAAATCAAATGTTGTAGTCTTAAATTTAGAAAGAAAGGATGGTATATAATTGATTTTAGAAAGAAAAAACAAAACTTTTCTAAATAAAATCATGTGTGGAATCTGTTATTTTATCTTACGTTTTTTTCCCCTATGGATCCATTTGCAACTCACATGGGACAAGGCAGTATTAATTAGTTTCCAATTATTGTGTGAATTTGTTTATGTGCCAGGGAGAGGTATAAATATTATTCATATATGATATCATTCAGTCCTAACAACAACCCTGTTGAGGAAATTGGCACTTAGGAAAACTGAGAAACTTAGTAAGTCTCAGGGCTAATAAGTGGTAGAGCCTAGCTTAATGAATTAGGGAGACTGACTTTGCATTCCATTAACCACAGGTAGAAGGCATAGTATGTTGGCATGTGTATCATTATATACATTTTTAACTTTTTATTGTAGTAACATATATACAGCTCAGCATTTCCAATTTTAACCACTTTCAAGTGTACAGTTCAGTGGTATTAATTATATTCAAACTACATGCATTTTTAAGGGGAGAATCCTGGTATTTATAGACATTACCTACTTTGCTCCAGATCCCATTGCCAGCATACCAGGACAAGAATCAAGACTTCTGATTTCTAGTTCATTTTTTATTCCACTATACACTGCTCTTTGGTCTTTATGGGAAATATCCTGTTTCTTAATCATGTAGATACATGAAGCCATTCAATATAACACTATCTAGATAGTATTTGTATGAATTAATCATAAAAATTATTGGTTTTAACCATAATTAATGTTTTGAGATATTTCACTGCTTCATAAGAGCATTTTTTTTTTCCACAAGAGAACTGGAGAATGATAGAGTCAGATTCCTGGCTTTTGTTTTCAGGAGCAAATAGTTCAGCTATAAAACAATAATAATGAAAAGTTTTAAAATTGTTGATCACCAAGAGTCAGTTTTCCTTATCCCTTGGAAACTAGATAAATGTATCAGGGTCTGGAGAGTACCAAAGGAGAGAGATGAGGAGGAGGGAAGAGCATAACCAGGTAGGGGGCAGAAGGTCTGGAAGTAGAAGACTCTATATGGAGGGGACCAAATGGACAGGAGGAGAATCTAGCTTAAGTAATCAACAGATTCTTGCAAAAAAGCTTTCTCTATCAAATCCAATCTCCATGTGCGGGAGCACAGGAAGTCACAAGTACCCAAGAGTTTTATTCATTGTCCTTCCCCTTGTGGTACAGAGAAGCCCTCCTTATGAAAGCAGCCAGAAATTGTGAGATGCTTTCCTGATCCCATTCTACTATCCCCATGCACAGCCCCATTTTAAATGGCTTAGGATGCTGAATTCCTTTCACCATGCAACTCCCTCCACAAAATGGAGAATAGGCCTGGGACCCCTAGAAAGAGGGTAGTCAAGTTATATATAAATACACCTCTACCCCACCCACCCCACTCTCACACACACTAACACATTCTGTACACCTAGACTAATGTGAGATTGAATGGAATCAATCTGAACCTTTTCTCCAAAGCCCACCAGTAATGAAAAACCAGTAAACTAACTTAGCTTGTTTCTTTGGAATGGTTTATGTATTCTCCTCTCTATTAGACTATTGTATCCTTAAGGGTAAGGACTACAGCTTTTCATTTTCCCTTACTTCCCCATTATTGGTACTATAAACTTAGAGGCAATATGAGCTCACTGAATATTTGTTGGATTGGCAGCTTGATTGGAGAATTTTAGAACACGAACAAAGGTTCTGATTGTAAAGGAGATCTTCTCATCCTCTCTGTGTCACAGATATCCCCAAAACTCTAAAAGAAATTGTAATTCTGTAAGACTAACAGAAATCCATAAAAAAACCACCTTAGCTAAACTGCTTATTAAGAGTCAGGATTATCTTCTGTGTCTCTATCTCCCAGAGCATCAGGCACTCAAGCTAGAGGAAATTATCAATCATCTGAACCAGATAGTATCATTTTCAGCAGAATTTGCGTATCTCTAATCTCTTTCCTTTTCCTTATTTTCTTTGGTCTTCCTTCAATTTATCTGTAGATCACTGATTCCCAAATTTTATTATTATTGTCATTACTATCATTATTATTAGAAGGGGGAAGATTCTTTAAATGTTCTCAAGGCTTCTATCTCAATTTTTTTTGTGATCTTGTTATCTAACTTTTACAGAGCAATTGGAATTATATTTTGTAACAAGATTGGCAAGAATGAAATGAGTCTTACTTTAACTGCAGGAAGCTGAAAGATGTCATCTGACCTGCAAGATGCTGGAGACATTGAATATAAACAGCCATGCCAGCTTAGCTAGTGCAGCTTATAAATTCCAGTTTTATGTACTCTCTAAACACCCTTCCCACTAAATTCCAAGTCAGTTTCCATTCTTTATTTGTTGACTCTGACTCCCATTTTCTGTTTGCTTCTAGGCCTAAAGAGAAAGCAGTCACTGAATTTTTAGGCTTTCAAAAGGTTGCTCTCAACCAGTATCACGTTAAGGGTTCAGATTCTTGAATTTTAAAGCCTCTTTGAAGTTTTTGAAATCATTTAAGGAATTGGCTAACAAGAAAATCAATTAAAATAGATATTAAATTGTTAGGTGGGGTGAGAATAGTCCAGAATAATCTTACCAGCTTTCTCTTCTAGCTGTTTTTTACCTGTCTTACAAAAGGGAGTTTGAAAAGGGTTTAAAACCTCTGGTAGAATTTTCTTCCATGCATATATTGATGCTTCAGTGCATGAAATTTGGTTAAAATAAAACTCTGAAGGATGCATATATATTCTGCTTCTTAAAGGTATATTATGTTTGGAAAATTAATAATGAATAATGCAATTGTTAAGGTACTGACTGAAGTAGCTTTATATATAGTATTCACTTTTGCTTAGAGTAAAATATTTAAGAAATATTTGAAAGAAAAGTTGATGATTTCCAGACAGTGGCCAAGTTAGTTGCCAATAAGCAAAAATTTTCTTTTTATAATTGAATTTGAGGGCAGAGCATATGGACGCAAGAAGATGCAGTAAAGATTCATAGAAAGCCTACAGTGGATTAATTCTGTATAGAAACAGGCTGGCTGTTGTTTTAGATGTTGTAACTCAACATTCTGAGTAGTTGTTAAATTCTATTGGCTTTTTGTAATTCTTCATATATAAAGTGTTTCATTCTCATTGTGATTTTCCTGATCATTTAGTTTGTGCACCAGGCATCTTTAATACTGTTTGAAGGCTGCTCTGGAAAGCTCTGTAGCCAATTACCTCATTGTATATCCCAGCAGTCCAATTTATAAATGAGGTCACAGAGTCATAAAGAGTTCTAATGACATTTTCAGTCTTCATGAAGCATCCCAGCCAATTTTAACATTTGCCCTAGAAACCTACATTATCATACCGGAGAGCTTTACTCAAACCCAGACCTCCGAAATTGACCACAAATTACCAATAGTTTACAAAAGATTTCATGGGATTCACTGGTATAGAGTACTTGCAAAGTCTTCAAAAATCTGTTTTGCTAAGAGAACTCAGGTTTATGTGGAAGTGGGAAGTTTATTAGGGTAACTAAGTTTTTCATTATTCCAGAATGAGTTGTTACAAAAGGTGAATATTTCAGGTTAATTCTGTTAAGTTGCAAACTTTTTTTTTTTTTATTTTTTTTTATTATGGGTAAAAATCAAAATTCTCACAATACATACAAACATTTGCAAAATGATATATAAATATATATGCATATATGTGTATTTGCTTACAATAATGTTAAATATATATATATATACACACATATATTTTAAGAGGTGCTTAGATTACCCAAAATATTACACGGAACCCACTGGGATTCCCATGTTGCCCACCTCCCACACCTCCCACCACATCCCACACAAACTTTTTATTTTATTTCAATTTTTACTGATAAAAATTGTTTCTAATGAATATCTTTACCTCTTTAGACAAATGGTATTAGCATATTCCAATTTTATCTTGATAACTCAAAGGTCATTGTTATGAGAATTCAGTGTTTACTTGCCAGGGGAAATAAAAGTGGGCTATATTTTTTTTAAGTTGAGATTACTTATTCAGTGTTTATTGTAAAATTATTTCAACTAACATTTAGGGGAAATGTGGGTTGAAGTACACTATTGAAAAGTTAAAGATAGCTACTAAGTAGAATTCAAAATCAGATTATGTCTTCTAAATCACAAGAAGAAAACTTCATAAAGCACAAAGAGATGGGGAAGACACCAAGGAAATATAAAGGTTCAATTTTAGAAAGATTTTTGCATTATCTCTTTACAAAATGAATACAAACAGTTAATTTTCTCCATGTGCATATAATTTACAAAATAAATGCAAATGATTAAATTACATTATTAATTCAAATTCCCTGGGCTTGATTCTAAAGCAAAACCCAACTATATACTGCTGTATCCTAAAACAGAATAAACATTTCAATTTAAATGTCCAGGGAATATTAAAAACAGGGAATTTACTAGGCTATGATAAAAAATTCATGTAATGTTATTAAATATAACTTTTAAAATTTAAAACAACCATACAAATCTGGAACTTGCACTAAGCAATCAGTACAAAACTATTATTAAATTTGATAATATTAATACTGATAACTTCTGGTTATCAATGGGATTAAAGAATTAATGGAAAGTAAAAACTAATTTACTAACTAGGAGAAGATATTTCTGACACACATAACCAAAAAAAGAGCTGTTATCAAGAATATATAAAGATTTCCTATAAATTATATTGAAAGTACAAACAACCCAATAAAAAGTGTTATAAGTAGTGGTTTTACAAAAAAAGGAAATATTTTTCACCATTAAATATTTTTAAGAGATGTTCAACCTCCTTAGTAATCAAAGTAATACATATCATGAATGGTATGAGACATGGTTTTAGACAAATGTGAATAGCAAAAATCAAGAAATCTAATATTTCAAGTGATGGAATGCATATAGATCACTATGATTTATATAGGTTTCTGGTATAAATAGAAAATAATTTGGATCATCTAAAGTTAACCATTCACATACCCAAAACCTCAAAATTATTCTTCTAGTTCTGTACCCAAGAGAACCTCGTGTAAATGTATATGAGGAGCTATGCAACATCAGTAGTTGAGGCAAAGGTGTACACAATAAAAAGACCTGGACACAAAGTGCTATTTTTAAGAAAATGATTAAATAAATTGTGTATTATTTATTCACAGAAAGGAATATTATATATAGCAGTCAAAATGAAAGAATACAACCACTCACAAAAATAGAGATTCTGTTAATATTAAATATTTAAAAGAGGAAGGTGATAATTAGCATATCAGGCAAGTGATTAAATTGGATGGAGGGAAACTGGGGTAGGATACATTGATATAAATAGTTGTCAGTGTTCTAGTTTCCATGTTGTGTGCTAAATTTACTTGTTTTCTTTGTATTATAATAAATAATACATGCATTTCTCGTAACCTTAGTAAAGGGAATGTCCTCTGAACCCTCCCAGTGGATATATTTTGCTGGTAGGTGAACAGATTATAGCATATCAGAGATACGGTTTCCTCCCTTGAAATGGAGATAATGTCTCACTTTTCCATATCTCAGAATTACTATGAGCATACATTGATTTACCATTGTGGCTTTAATAAATTACCACAGACTTTTAGTGGTTTAAAACAACTCAATATCTGGTGAAAACCTCCTTGTTGCTCAAATGTGGCCTCTCTCTTAGCCAAATCCAGCAAATAAACTCACTACCTTCCCATCCGATGTGGGACATGACTCCCAGGGATGAGCCTCCTTGGCACTGAGGGATTAATACCAAGCTTCAATCAATGATGCATTTGGAAAAACACCTTGACCAAAAGGGAGAAATATTAAATACACAGGAATTTTTATGGCTAAGAAATTTTCAAAGTGAGTTAGGAGAACGTTTCTGAGGTTACGCTTATGCATATCTCAGGCAGATCTCACTAACTGCCATAGTAAACAAAACCAAAACAGGGGTGCCCCCAAGGGCTCTAGAGCCATCGGGACACTATAGGCAAGGCACATAACCCCAAGAAATCAGCATCCTGTCAGTGGGCCTTACCTTAGCATACATGTTAATCTGTTGCCCTAATGTAACAGAATTAGATTCATATTTATAATTTCCTTAAAAATGATTCTACTACCCATTTTATTTGCACCTACAAAAAACATTATACCCATTAAATATATGTCCCAGAGACTTAAATCTTCATTCTGTTCATATACTGGTTGAGCCCTGAATCTCAGCAGAGTTGCAGCAAACACCTACCTTCCAGTTCATCGAACTCACCCAAGACAACTAACAAAATGATGATGATGGGCAACCCCCATTCCAAAAAGCAAACAGTGTTTACAACTGCAAG
Organism: Tolypeutes matacus; assembly: GCA_026826555.1. Taxonomy (NCBI): domain Eukaryota; kingdom Metazoa; phylum Chordata; class Mammalia; order Cingulata; family Chlamyphoridae; genus Tolypeutes; species Tolypeutes matacus. The sequence goes on along the minus strand of JAKSZT010053764.1, from coordinate 34,327,458 downwards.
CAAAAAAGTTCCTAACCCCCCCTATCCATCTGAAGCAGAGGAGGCATCACCATCTCCAAAAACATGAGATTGAGAAGTAAACTAACATAAGGGGGGACTACAACCATAGACTAAATAGACTTAATATTATTGTTCTAATGGAAGAACTTGTAGCATTGATATAAAGATATTAGTTACCAGAGGGTCTGTGGGGAAGGAGAGGAAAAAATAGGTGGAACATAGGGCATTTTGGGGGCATTGGACTCATTTTGCATGATATCACAATGACAGACACAAGCCATTTTTTTTTTAATAGTTTATTTATTCATTTATCCCCCCTTGCTGCTCGTGCTCACTGGGTCAGCTAACCACGCCGTGCGGGCGGGCTTGCCTTCACCAGGAGGCCCCGGGAACCGAACCCGGGGCCTCCCATATGGTAAACGGGAGCCCTACTGATTGAGCCACAGCCGCTTCCCGACACAAGCCATTATACATTTTGTTGAATCTTATAAAACTGTACAGTGAAAAGTGTAAACCATAATGTAAACTGTAGATCTTGGTTAGTAGCAGTGCTTCAATATTTGTTCATCAAGTGTAACAAATGTACCGCAATAATGTACATTATTAATGTTATTAATAGGGAAAATGTGGGAGAGGGAGGGGGTGGAGTGTATGGAAATCCCCTAAATATTTGATATAACTTTTATGCAATTTAAAACTTCGCTATTAATAAAGTTTATTATATGGAAAAAAAATAAAACAACTCAAATTTGTTTTAATAGCCTTCTGGAGGTCAGATGTCCGAAATTGGTCTCACTGAGCCAAAATAAAGGTATTGGCAAATCTACATTCCTTCTGGACACTCTAGGGATGACTCTGTTTCCTTGTCTTATCTACCTTCTAGAGGCTGCCAGAATTCCTTGGTTCATGGTCCCCTTCTCCATTTTCAAAGCTAGGAACATGACATCTTCAAATTTCTTTCTCTGCTTCCATCGTCATATTATCTTTTCTGATTCTGACTTTTCCTGACTCCCTCTTAAAACATCAATTGTGATTTCATTGGGTCCACCCAAATAATCCCAGAATATCTCCCTATTTCATTGCCCTTAACTGAATCACATCTGAAAAGTCGATTTTGCCATGTAAGGTAAAATATTCACAGGTTCTAGGGATTATGATGTGGATATCTTGGAGATGACAATAGTGGCTACTACAGAGAATCAAATGAAACAATCTGGAAAAATGTCATGGAACTACAAAGCACTAGGCAAATATGGAACAAAGTATTCTTAGAAAGAAAAAAATCCAATTCCATTTAAATAGTGAGTAATAGCATTGAAAAATTTAGTTTATGAATATATTTTACATTTATATTTATCTTTACAATATAAAATAATCTTTTTTAATTGATCAGTTCCCTTCTTCATTTCATTGAATGACTATATAATGACATATAATACAAATACAAATAGACTTTTATCACATAATGCAAAGGCAAGCTATATGCTTCTCTGCATAAAATAATTACTTAATTCAAGCCCAAAGACTAAAAACAAAAACTGCATTATGCACTGTGGTGAGCCAAGTCATCTATATTTATTGCTGATGGACATTGTGCTGTCTTATTTTTTGCCAAACCATTATTTAAATTTCAGTCAAAAATATGAATTGTGCTGTTAATATCCATAATGTAAAGTCTGTTCAAATATATTTTCCAGTAGCATCTCATTCATGGGCTGTGTCTAAATTCTGTACACTTTACCTACAGGTATATAGAAAAAGAATGATGAAATTAAACTACTTGAATTGTACATATATATTGTAACTTGGATAAATTGCCAAACTTCACCTGTCTTTGTGAAAAAAGTTAGTAATCCTCATGTATAAGTTTTCAACTAAACTTCACTGGTTGAAGACAAAGAACATTTTCATAAAATTATGTGATTTCCATGTTGAACGGATATCACAGTTCAATTACTATTGAGTTTTTGAGTCTCCTTTAATTTCACCAAAACTCATGAACAGTTCTAGATCAGGTAGGAGAGTGATAATCAAACATTTCTGTGCATCATTACCCAGGCATGCAGAAACTCCCTAGGTTCAATGAGTAGAAGAATACCTTTTATTGATTCAAAAGCAGCAAGCCAGATGCAATTACAAATTCTGACTGTTTTTCAATGGATCATTTTTGTGGAGCCAGTAAGAGTAATTACTGTGCAAAGTAAAAAGTTTCCCCCTTATTTCGGTAGGGGAAACCAAGAAGTTTCTGGCTCACCAATAAAACTTTATCAAAGTCTTTTAAAAATTATTTTCAAAATTTATATTTAGCCATCAAAAAGTTTTTACTTTTATCTAAATGTGGTTTTATTTATACCAAAGAAATATACTCCCCCAAAAAGAAGCTTTAAAGAAGATACACTGAAAACTTGGTCAAGAGCTATAATATCTACCCTAATTTCCAAAATTCTGCTGAAATAATTAGCATTTCTTCTCATAAAAATGAGAAAAATACACCCGCGTGCAAAATTTCTCCTTCTAAATTACTAATTTACTTCTTCCTTTTATCAGGAAAAGGTTAAAAATTGTTTTGACATTATGGCTTTCTTTCCATAATGTCTTAAAGCAAACAAAAAGGTTAAATTTTTTATCAAAAAATTTTAACCAGTCCAAATAAAAAATATCAAGAATAATTTGAAAAGTTTTATTTCAAGTGAAACCATCTCAGGAAAATCTTTCCACAGGCATCTAAAGGCAGATAGACTAAACTTCATTTCTAAAGATTGAGATAAATGAGACTAGCGTTTTAATTTGCACAGGAAGAGAGGGATGGGGAAATGAAAGGGAGTCACATATGAAAACATTCCCTTGAGATGCTACAATTGGATTCTTATCCCTTATCCTTAATAAGGAGAAAAACCACATATTTAGAACAGACACTCCCTCAGAAATGGTAATCATGTTTGCAATCTGGGTTGCTTCAGAATGACATGCTAGTTTCCAATGAGCCTTGCTCTTAATATTGAGGTATAGAACTCAATTCTAATAGATCTCTCTCCAGAAAATAAGTGAGGGAGGCGTCTGTTAAAGCTGATTTTACAGCACAGATGGCTCTTAGAAGAGTTCGTATTTTGAGAGAAATGGTTGAAGAATGGAACATAAGCAGGAACTAACAGTCAATATTTCAAAGACTTGAAAATAATTTATTTGGTCCTGGACATTTCTATTTCTTTTGGAGAAGATATTAGAATAATATATCCATAAAGTTGGCTAGTCCTCTTTTGGATGAAATGAGTAATCTTAACTTAAAGAATAGTTACACAATGAATTAAACTATCCTTGAAAATAAGACACTGACGTCTGTATAAAAGGATTCTTCAGTAAGATTTTATCTCAATAGGTACCCAAGCACTCATAGTTGCAACCTCCACATTACTTGGAAAAACAATTTTAAGTAACTGGATTTATTCTACCTACCTGCTAGAAGGATATAATTATTATGTTCAGTAATCTTTTCATGTTATGATATTGGGAACCCTGGAGTTTCAACAAAGGTGCTTCTGAGCACAGAAATGAGGGGGCTCTGAGTTTCTCAAATAGTGTCAAGCAAATGGGTCAATATAATTTCTTACATGTATTAGGATCTCAGTTAAGATTTTGTATGAATAAATGATTATCTTAAAGCAGTTGAAAGAACACTAATTAATTAAACCTGTTTATTTTAGAAATGAAAATCAGAAAATTAAAGGAAATCGTTTTCCCAAAGGTTTGGGGTATATTCCTAGTTACAAAAGGTTTTAGATATTTTTAGGAGTTTGCAAATATATAAGATATGACTCATTATTTTCTTAATGAGGCTAGTGCACACCATCTTTTTTTAATACCTCTTGTAAGCCATGGGTCAAGGAACCACAGAGGGTGCTCTCACCAACACACCACACCGTTGTAGAACATTTCTTGCAGATTATGAAATAATGTCATTAGACTATTACCACTAACTATGGTCCATAGCATACATTTGGCAAATTTTTTCCATACCCCCCTGTTATTAACACAATACATCTTTGGCATTGATGCAAGAATACTACAGTATTGCTGTTAACTATAGTCCATAGTTTACATTAATTATATTTTCCCCATGTTTCTCCACATTCCCACCACCCTGCAATTGTGACATACATCCGTTCTAGTTCACAGGACATTCTTGCATTTGTACTATTAACCACAATTCTGATCCCCTTCTATGTTATTCAGTCCCTAGATTATTCTCTAGCTTTCTTTCAATTTACATCTCTAGACTACCCTTTTCAGCACTAATCCCATTTATAAACCAGCTGCTACTCAATATAATTCTACCATCAACTTTATCCATTTCTACACATTTATAGTCAAGTTAATTAAAACTTAAACATACATTAAGCATCAGTACTTCCTTTTATCTCCTAATAACCTTTACTCCATGTTTTAATTCCATGTGTTAATTCTTCGTATTTAGTTCATTTTAATGAGACCATGCAATATTTGTACTTTTGTGTCTGGCTTATTTCACTTAACATAATGTCTTCAAGGTTCATATGTGTCCCGATTTCATTTCTTCTTACAGCAACATAGTATTCCATCATATGTATATACCACAATGCATTTACTCATTCATTGGTTGATAGACACTTGGGTTATTTCCAGCTTTTGGCAATTGTGAATAATGCCACTATGAACATTGGTGTGCAAATGTCTGTTCACATCACAGTTTTCATTTCTTCTGGATATATTCCTAGTAGAGGAATTGCTATATCATATGGCAGTTCCATATTTAGCTTCCTGAGGAACCGCCAAACTGTCTTCCACAGAGGCTCCACCATTTTACATTCCCACCAACAGTGAAGGAGTTTTCCTATTTCTCCATATCCTCTTCAGCACTTACTGCTTTCTGTTTTTTGTTTTTTTAATAATAGACATTCTATGCTATGTGAGATGATATCTCACTGCCATTTTGATTTGCATTTCTCTAACAGCTAGTGATATTGAAAATTTTTTCAAGTGTTCTTTGGACATTTGTATTTCCTCTTTGGAGAAATGTCTGTTTAAGTCTTTTGCCCATTTTTAATTGGGTTGCTTGCTTTTTTTATTGTTGAGTTGTATGATCTCTTTATTTAAAATGGAAATCATCACTTTTATGTGGTTTCCAAATATTTTCTCCTATTGAGAGAGCTGCCTTTTCACCTTCTTGATGAAGTCCTTTGAATCACAAGTGTTTAAGTTTGAGGAGGTCCCAAACTTCTGCTTTCAGTGTAGGGTTTCAGAATACACCACCTGCCACCAGGCCTTGAAGATATTTTCCTACATTTTCCTCTAGGAGCTTTATGGTTCTAGCTTTTATATTTAGTTCTTTGATCCATTATGAGTTAAATTTTGTATAAGGTATGAGATAGTGGTCCTCTTTCTTTCTTTTGGATATGGATATCCAGTTCTCTCATCACTATTTGTTGAATAAACTGTTCTATTCAGGGCTTGTCAAAAATCACTTGACCATGGAAGCAGATGTAGCTTATGTATGAGGTCCCAGGTTCAATCCTATACAGTTATCTCTTATGATCTCTTTTATTTCTGTTTGGTCAGTAGTAATGCCCCAATTTTCATTATTATTTTATTTATTTGCATCTTCTCTTTTTCTTTGTCAGTCTTGCTAAGGGCTTGTTAATTTTGTTAATCCTCTTGAAGAACCAATTTTTGGTTTTGTTAATTCTATTTTTTTGTTGTTGTTGTTCTCAATTTCATTTATTTCTCCTCTGATCTTTGTGATTTCATTCCTTCTATTTGTTTCGGGAATAGTTTGCTGTTCTTTTCTAGTTCCTCCAGCCATGTAGTTAGGTCATTATTTTAGCTCTTTCTTATTATTTAATGTAGGCATGGAGGGATATAAATTTCCCTCTTTCCACTGTCTTCACTGCTTCCCATAGGTTCGGAAGTTTCGTTCTCATTTTCATTCTCAAGATATTTATTAATTTCTCTCACAACTTCTTCTTTGACCCATTTGTTATTTAAAAGTGTGTTGATTAATCTCTAGATATTTGTGAATTTTCCCTTTCTCTGCCTCTTATATTTTCAAAATTTATTCCATTATGATGAGAGAAAGTGCTTTGTATAATTTGATCTTTTTGAGTTTATTGAGATCTGCTTTGTGACTCAACATATGGTATATCCTGGAGAAAGATCCATGAGCACTTGAGAAGAATGTATATCCTGCTGTTTGGAGGTGCAGTGTTCTGTCTACTAGGTTTAGTCTATTTATCATATTATTCATTCTCTCTGTTTCTTTATTGTTCCTCTGCCCAGACGTTCCATCCGTTGCTGAGAGTGGTATATTGGAGTCTCCAATTATTGTAGAGACCTATTTTCCCTTCAGATTTGCCAGTGTTTGCTTCATGTAATTTGGGTCATCCTGATTCCCCAACAAAATACAGGGGTCTTCCACCTCGGTGAAATTTCTAGGTGTCCAGTAGTGTGGGGTATGTCGAGATATCCCTTCTAAAGTGAAGGGTAAGATGTTTCTTCTGGCCCCTCCTATGACCAAACAAGAGGCACAATGTTTAGTTGGTCTCTTCGGATTTTGGAGACAACACATTCCTCATTTGGGTGTGCTACTCTGGCCCATTTACTAAGCGACCAGAAAAGCTGCTAGTTTTGATTGGAGACTGGAACAAGAGGAGACTCTGTGACAGGTCCAGGCTGCTGTGCAAGCTGCACTACCACGTGGGCCACATGATCCAGCAGATCCAATGGTACTGGAAGTTTCATGGCAAACAGAGATGCTGTCTGGAGCCTTTGGCAGGCCCCTATAGGAGAATCACAATGCAGACCCTTAGGATTTTGGAGCAAAGCCCTGCCATCCTCTACAGATAACTACCTTCCTTTTGAGAAACACCTTTTGGCCTGCTACTGTGCCTTAGTAGAAACTGAACGCTTAACCATGGGCCATTAAGTTACCATGAGACCTGAGTTGCCTATCATGAGCTGGGTATTGTCTGACCCACCAAGCCATAAAATTGAGTCTGCACAGCAGCACTCCATAATAAAGTAGAAGTGGTATAAACAAGATAGGGCTTGAGTGGGTTCTGAAGGCACAAGTATGTTACATGAGGAACATGAGGAAGTAGCCCAAATGTCCATGGTCACCACCGCTGCCATGTTACTGACTCTTTCCCAGCCCACAGCTTTGACCTCTTGAGGAGTCCCTTACAATCGGTTGACTGAGGAAGAGAAAACTCGGGCCTTGTTTACAGATAGTTCTGCATGATATGCAGGTACCACCCAAAAGTGGACAGCTACAGCATTGCAGCCCCTTTCTGGGACATTCCTGAAGGAATGAAGGAGAACAAATCCTCCCAGTGGGCAGAACTTCAAGCAGTGCACCTGGTTGTTCATTTTACTTGGAAGAAGAAATAGCTGGAGGTACATTTTTACACTGATTCATAGGCTGTTGCCAATGGTTTGGCTGGATGGTCAGGGACTTGGAAAGAACATGATTGGAAAATTGATGACAGAGGTCTGGGAAGAGGTATGTGGATAGACTTTTCTGAGTGGGCAAAAACACGAAAATATTTGTGTCCCACGTGAATGCTCACCAGAATGTGACTTCAGCAGAGGACAATTTTAATAATCAAGTGGATTAGATGACATGCTCTGTGGCTAACACTCAGACTCTTTCCCCAACCACTCCTGTCATTGCCCAATAAACTCATGAACAAAATGGTCATGGAGGTAGGGATGGAGGTTATGCATGGGCTCAGCAACATGGATTTCCCCTCACCAAGGCTGACTTGGCTACAGCCACTGTTGAGTGCCCAATCTGCCAGCAGCAGAGACCCACACTCAGCCCCCGATATGGCGCCATTCTCCGAGGTGAACAGCATGCTACCTGGTGGCAGGTTAATTACATTGGACCACTTCCATCATGGAAGGGGCAGCAATTTGTTTCAAATGGAATAGACACATACACCAGGTATGGATTTGCGTTACCTGCACACAATGCTTCTTCCAAAACTACCATCTGTGGACTTATCAAATATCTTATCCACCACCATGGCATTCCAGACAGCAGTGCTTCTGATCACGGAACCCATTTCACAGCAAATGATGTGCAGTAATGGGCACATGCCCATGGAATTCACGGGTCTTACCATGTTCCCCATCATACTGAAGCAGCTGGATTAATAGAACAGTGGAATGGCCTTTTGAAGACTCAATTATGGTGCCAGCTAGGTGGCAATATATTTCAGGGCTGGGGCAACGTTCTCCTGGAGGCTATGTATGCTTGAAATCAGCGTCCACTATATGATGCTATTTCTCCCAAAGCCAGAATCCATGGGTCCAGGAATCAAGGAATTGAAATGGGAGTGGCACCACTCACTATTACCCCTAGTGATCCACTAAGAAAATTATTGCTTCCTGTCCCTGCAACCTTAAGCTCTGCTGGTCTTACAGGTCTTAGCTCCAAAAAGAGGAGTGCTGCCACCAGGGAACACAACAATGATTCCATTGAACTGGAAGTTAAGAGTGCCACCTGGGCATTTGCTCCCAGCGGCGGCAGAGCCAGGCCGGCCCTCAGCGCCCAGCACCGTCGCTCCCGGCAGCCCGGAGCGCGCATCGCAGGCCGCCGGCGGACCTCGCGCATCCCAGCTATCACTCCTCCACCTGCTCCCCAGAGAAGGGAAGATGAGTGAATCGAGCTCGAAGTCCAGCCAGCCCTTGGCCTCCAAGCAGGAAAAGGACGGCACCGAGAAACGAGGGCGGGGCAGGCCACGCAAGCAGCCTCCGGTGAGTCCCGGGACAGCGCTAGTAGGGAGTCAGAAGGAGCCCAGCGAAGTGCCAACACCCAAGAGACCTCGGGGCCGACCAAAGGGAAGCAAAAACAAGGGTGCTGCCAAGACTCGGAAAACCACCACAACTCCAGGGAGGAAACCGAGGGGCAGACCCAAAAACCTGGAGGAGGAAGAAGAGGGCATCTCGCAGGAGTCCTCGGAGGAGGAGCAGTGACCGGACCGCCGTCTTGTCCCAAGGAGCAGCGTCCTGGGACTGGACAGCCTCGCTCCACTCCCACCGCCTCTGCCCCTTCCCCCAGGCCCACGCATCAACAACCCTTCTGGGCACTTCCACCCCTGCCCTCGTCACACTACACAGCATACCAGCCACTATAGGGCCCCCTGTGGCCCGAGTGGGGGACAGTTTTCCTTAGGTTTTTGGTTCCCAGCCACCCTTCCTGCCCATACACATACCCACTTGCCCTCCTGGACAAGGCTAATGTCCCACTTGGCCGCAACCTGCACCTGTGTGTTCCCACTCCCTTGGGGTGGGGATACTTGTCAGGGCTCCTGGTTTGGGGGCCCCCTTTTCTGTTTATCCATTCTTCCCTCTGGCTCCCCATAAGGGAGTTTGAGGGGCTCCCCTGGCCTTAAAAGGGGCCCAAGCCCCACCTATCTCATTCTGACATGCCCCATACTAGCAGCAGCAGGTATGGCCAATGGAGGGATATGCTCAGGCTCCAAGGATGCCCCTGACCTGCATCTTTGTCACCAGATGGGGTTCATACCTTCCTTTCTTCCCCACCTTCACTAGGCCCTACAGAAGGTCAACAGTGCCCCTTCCTTGGTGTGCTAGAAGGTAGGGGGGTTTGAGTCTCAGAACCTCTTCCCAGGGGCTCCAGCCCACCCTGGCCTCACCCTGGAATCTGAGTGTATTGCAGTAAAGAGGCCCAGCAGCCTTTATTTAGTACAGCAGGGTTGAGGAGGCCCAGCTCCCTGGGGCCATGTAAGATCTCTGCTTTCCCTCTAAACCCATTTCCTCTTTGCTCAGATGGGGCACAAGGAGCTAGCCTTGCCCACTCCCATCCTTCCTCTCCTCCCTACCCCCCAAGGTTCTGGTTCCATCTTTCCCCTGTTCACAAACTACCTCTGGACAGTTGTGTTGATTTTGTTCAATGTTTCATTCTTAAATGTCCATCATCACTGCTGCTGCTACTAGCGCCAAATGTTCACCCTCATTGCCTCCCTGTTCTGCCCATATTCCCCTCCCCCCAGATACTTCACGGGGAATAGGGGCTGGGGTGCCACAGGCTGCGATACTGGCTACCCCAGTCCCACGGCAAGGGGGGCCCTGCCCCGAGGATGCAGCAACAGAGTGAGGAGGGGAAGCCCGAGGTGACCGAGGGTGTAGGGCCACCCCCTCCCCTAACAGGAGGGGGTAGGCATTATTTGTCCCAGCCTGGGGCCCTCCTGGTTTCCTATTTGCAGTTACTTGAATTAAAAAAATATCCTTTTCTGGAAAAAAAAAAGAGTGCCACCTGGCCACTTTGGGTTCCTCTTACCTCTGAATCTACAGGCAAAGAAGGGAATTATTGTACTGGATGGGGTGATTAATCCTGACTATCAAGGGGAAATAAGACTGCATCTACAAAATGGGAGTTAAGGAGAGTTTGCTTGGAATACAAAACATCCTCTAGGGAATCTCTTAGTACTGCCATGCCCTGTGATTAAAGTCACTGGAAAATTGCAACCATCCAATCCAAACAGGACTAACAATGGCCCAGAATCTTCAGGAATGAAAGTTTGGTTCACCCCATCAGGCAAAGAGCCATGGCCAACTGAGGTGCTTGCTGAGGGTAATAGGAATATGGAATGGGTACTGGAATAAGGTAGTAATAGATATCAACTTGGACCACATGACCAATTACAGAAATGAGCACTGCTATAGTCATGAAACTTTCTTTCTTGTTTTCTTGAGTGTGATTGTATATGTAAATAAAATGAATATCTTTGTTTTCTTCTCTAACCCTTTCCCTTATCATATGACAAGTTGTATTAGTTTCATGCCATAATATTTAAGGATATCAAGTTTAGGAGTTAATTTTACCCAAGGACTTGCATCCTATTCTGTAGAGAATTAATGCATTTCTGGTTATATGCAGGACAGTTGAATATTGTTAGGTGAAAAAATATATATGCATGTCTGTTATTGTTTTTACTTAAAGACTAAGCATGGTTTAAGGTAATGTGTGTGGTTGCCAAGTTGGCAAGGAGTGGACTGTGATAGTTAGGCTAATGTGTCAAATCAGCCAGGCAATTGTGCCAAGTTGTTTGGTCAAGCAAGCACTGGGTTAATTGTAATACAAGGACATTTATGGACTTGAGTCATCAGTGAGTTTACTGCATAGATGGCTGATTACATCTACAATCAACCAGGGAAATTGCTGTTAACAATGAGTGATATTTTATCCAATCAGTTGAATGCCTTAAAAAGGGAAGTGAGTTCAGCATTCAGAGAGAATTTCCCAGCTTGTCTTTGGACAGCTAGCATCTCCCAGGAACTCGTAAAGGACCTACATCAGACTTTGATCAGATCCACTGGTTTGCAACCTGCCTGTGGAATCTGGACTTGTGCATCCCCACAGTCACATGAGAGAATTTTATAAAATCTCATACTATTAACAGGCATCTCCTATTGATTCTGTTTCCCTAGAGAACCCCAACTAATACAGGTGCATATACATTTATGATTATTTCTTCCTGGTGAATTGCCCCTTTTATTAATAAATAATGCACTTCCTTGTCTCTAATAACCATTTTGCTTTTAAAGTCTAGTTCATCTGATATAAGTATAGAAACTCCAGACTTTTTTTTTTTTTTTTTTTTTTTTGGTTATGCATGCATGGAATAACCTTTTCCAGCCTTTCTATTTCAACCTATTGGTATCCTTGGGTCTAAAGTGAGTCTCTTACAGACAGCATATAGATGGCTCATATTTTATTATCCATTCTGACAGCCTGATCTTCATTTCTAGACTCTCTTCCAAGTATCTCTTTCATGTCTTTTCTTCTCTGACTGTAGCACTCCCTTTAGTATTCCCTGCAAAGCTTGTCTCTTGCTTACAAACGCTCTCAGTTTCTGTTTATCTGTGACTATTCTAAGCTTGCCATCATTTTTGAAAGACAATCTTGCCAGATATAAGATTCTTGGATGGAAGTTTTTCTCTTGCAGTATCTTAAATATATCATACCTCTGCCTTCTTGCCTCCATGGTTCCTGATGAGAAATCAGCACTTAATCTTATTGGATATCTCTTGTATGTTATGCATTGATTTTCTCTTGCTGCTCTCAGAAATCTCTGTTTCTTTGGCATTTGGCATTCTAATTAGCATGTGTCTCAGAGTTGGCCTATTCAGATTTATTTGGATGAGAATATGTTGTGCTTCTTGGACATGGTTATCTATGTCCTTCAATATGGTTGGGAAATTTTTAACCATTGTTACTTTAAATATTCCTTCTGCCCCTTTTCCCTTCTCCTCTCCCTCTGGGACACCCATAACACATGTATCTGCATGTCTCTTGTCATTCTCTTGTTCCCTGATATCCTGTTCAATTTTTTTTCCATTCTTTTCTTCATCTCTTCTATTGTATGTTCACTTTCGGAGGCCATGTCTTCAAGCTCACTAATCCTTTCTTCTGCCTCCTCAAATCTGCTGTTATATACTTCCAGTGTATATTTAATTTCATTTATTGTGCCTTTCATTCCCATAAGAGCTCTTATTTTTATATGAATACTTTCAAACTCTTCTTTGTGCTCACTCAGTATCTTCCTAATATTCATCTCTTTAGCCTTCTTATTGAATTTATTAAGGAGATATGTTTGAACATGTATGATTAGTTGTCTCAACTTCTTTATGTCATTTGGAGGCTTATCATGTTCCTGTGACTAGGCCATATCTTCCTGTTTCTTGGTATGGATTGTAATTTTTTTGTTTGTGCCTTGGCATCTAGTTTACTAGATGTATTTTTCTGGGAGTAGTTTCTTTCTTTAGTTTAGGGCTTTCTTGCTCTTTCTTCCTTGCTGGTTGTGTAGTAGAATCTGAGGATGTAGTTGGTACTGTAAGCTGTGGAGGATGAAGCTGCCTGTGTTACCCCAGGAACTGATGAAGCTTCTCCCAACTTTCTTTTCTGCCAGGGTTATGGACAGAGCCACAGCCATGTATAATAGTCCAAGTCATGCAGGCTAAGACTGTCTGTAGTTGCCTGGAGAGACTGATGAAGTTTCATGCCCCTTCCTCCCCTGCTTGAGGCAGGAATGGAGCTGCAAGTGTGGGTAGCAATCTATGCCATGCAGGTCCAAAATGATGCAGTTGCCCAGGTAGACTGACATAGCACCAGCCCCCCTCCTCCCTGTCCATGGTGAGGATGGACCCTCTGGAGTGGCCATAATCTAATCAATGTGGGCTGAATGTGCCTACAGTTGCCCTGAGAGGCTGAGGGAGTACTGTAACTTCTGCCCTTTGGGTAAAGTTGCCCAACATTTCAGTCCATATAGGCCAAAAGTGTCTGCTGTTGCCTGGAGAAGCTGAGGAAACACCAGCCCTATTCTATCCTTTTAGAGGGTAGGGATGGATCCACAGGTGCCCAACTGTCCAATCTGTGCAGGCTGAAAGTGCCTACTGTTGCCCGGAAGGGTTGAGGAAACAGCTCTGCTCCTGTCCTGCTTAAGGGCAGGATGGAGCTACAGGAGTCTGACTATTCAATGTGTGTGGGCCAAAAGCACCTAAAGTTACCCAGAGAGGATGGGGGAGCACTGCCTACCTCTTATTCTATGGGAGGTAGGGGTGGAGCTACAGGATCCCAACAGTCTAAATCTTGTATGCCAAAAGTGCCTGCTGTTGCCCTGGGAGGCTGAGGAAACACCAGTCCCTTCCTATCATATGGGGGTACAGGGGTGGAGATGGAATCAAAGTCTTTAAATAAACCATTTTGTGTGGGCTGAAAGTGCCTGAAATTGCATAGAGAGGATGAGGAAATACAGCTCCTCTCCTATCCTACTGGGGTGCCAGCATGGAGCCCCAGGTGTCTGACTATTCAGTGTGTGCCAGCCAAAACACCAGCTGTTGCCCCGAGAGGCTGGTGCAGGTCCCTCCAGCTTCCTCTCTGCCAAAGCTGGAACTGGAGCTTAAGCTAGAGTTGCAATCTGATCTGGGTGGAAAGAAGCCTGTCCCTAACGTGATTTTCATTCAGTCCCACTTCCCCTCATGCAGGTGGTGGAGTTAAAATAGTGGCTCCTAGCCTCTTTCTGATTTGGACAGGTTCAAACTTAAGCTGTTTTTAGGATTATACTTTAGACAATGGAATTTACTAATCAGTAGCTGAAGTTGGTGTCCAACCATCTCTTCCTCCCCTGTTTTTGGGAAATGGAGCTTCTGACTCCAGCCACGTAATAGCTCCTGGAGTGGCTTGTGTCGCCACTTTAGGATAGGCACTGGCCTCCATGATATGGCGTGCTCTACTCATGAATCTTCAAAGCAGATGGGCAGTCTCCTCCTTCCATTCTTTCAGCAATGTTGCAGGATGTTCTTTTGGTCTCTTGGCCCTCCCATACAGGTACTTTAGATAGCTTTGTTTAGATTACTAACTGCCCTGTAGGATGAGAGGAGTCTTAGAACACCTTATTCAGCTATCACCTTGTTCCCATTCTCTGGCATCATTGTCTTTGATGTTCTTTTCAGAGAAACCTAAAGCTCAGTTGGAAAGGCATAATTCAAAAATATATACCTTTTCTTTTCCCTTACCTATGTAGATAAAACAACATGAGTCTGTTTGCAGAGCTATTTTCTCCAAGGTATTATTTCTCTGAATGTTTGGATCTTTTGCAAAAACAAAATACAAAACAAAAACCTAATGTCCTCTTATGTCAGAAACTGCTTTTTCAGAAAGCCCAAGTGCTTGAGTTTTTCCTCCCTTATATGTTTTTATTTCTACTTTTCCTCTCCACTTTTTAGATAATTTGCAATATGTATTTATAGGCAAATCAAGACTTCTTACCCAATGCCCCCTAAAATTGCAAAAGCAGCATGACAGACTTAAAGAAAATTTAGCAAAGAAGAAAAATATATTACCTCTGATCCCATGACCCTAATAAAACTATCTTCATTTTTGTTTATTCTTTATTAGATTTTTCCTACTTGCCCACTTGTTATTTGTATTGATACAATCATAACATGAATGCTTTTTCCTATCATGTGATTATATAATTTCCCAAGTCTCCTATAATTATTGCTTTAATGTCTACATAATATTTTTGTGTATGGGTATACTACATTTTTAAATCCATTTCCTTATTATCCAACATTTAGAGAGACAGAGATACATTTTCTTCTTATTCATTTGAATTTTAACTTGCCATAAATTCTAAAATGTGAATTTGACTGAGCCAAACAGCATAAGGATTTTTTATTCTTGATAAATGCTATCAAATTGAAATTCAATTCATACAATCTATTGAGGGACACTTGGGTTGTTTCCATCTTTGTGCTATTGTGAATAATGCCACTATGAACACTGGTGTATAAGTATCTGCTTTCATTTCTTTGGGTTATATACCTAGGAGTGGAATTGCTGGGTTATACAGTGATTCTATGTTTAACTTTTTGAGGAACCACCAAACTGTTTTCCAAGTGGCTGTACCTTTTTGTATTCCCAGTAGCAATGTATGAGTGTTCCTCTTTCTCCATATCCTCAACAACACTTGTTTGTTTGTTTGTTTGTTTTGTGGCTTTATTTTTTAATAATAGCCACTCTAGTGGGTATGACATGGTTCCTCACTGTGGTTTTGATATGCATTTCCCTAATGTGTAAAGGCATCTGTTCATATACTCATTGTCCATTTGTATATCATCTTTGTAGAAATGTCTGTTCATTATTTTTATTTGCTATTTTAAAGGTATTCTTCACTAAACAAACTAGAAAAAGGAAACTTCATTTTTACCTACTATTTTAATGACATTCCCTACAAATGAACTACAAAATTGTTTTCAACTGTCTCTGTTTTCAACTGTTTGAAATAAGAACAAGCCAGAACATATGGTTTGGCACTGTTGTCTGTTTGTGAGAAACACTGACAAGTTCAAGTTGCCTCAGAGCAACAAAGTTTATTATAAATATACAAGGAGATTAAGAAACACAGTAAATCCCCCCTGTGGCTCCATGATTGGGCTTCACAGAATGGTACAACAGCTCTAATGTACAAACAGCAACTCTAGTAACAGTTACTGGGCAGTGCCCATCTTGGCACACCAGAATTCCCATGATTCAGCTTTTGCTTGACTTACTTTATACTTCTATTATTTCATAATTCTGGTGGTCCTATTTCTTTTCCTGAACACTATTTCTCTAACTTTGTTTATGCAAGGCTTCCACCGGCTTATTGCTGGGAGAGTAGAATTCTAGAGTTATATGGTAACTCCGTAGTTCACAATTTAATGAACTGCCAAACTGTTTTCCAAACCAGCCCTACCATTTTTCTTTCCACCAAGAATGTATGAGGATCCCAGTTTCTCCACATCCTCACCATTTATTATCTGTCTTTTTGAAGATAGTCATCCTAGTGTGTATGAAGTGGCAGCTCATTGTGGTTTGGATTTGCATTTACCTAAGGGCTAATGATGCTGATTGGCCATTTGTATATCTCCTTTGAAGAAATCTGTTCAAATACTTTGCCCATTTTTGCATTAAGTTTTTTGTTGTTGTTGTTATTGAAGTTCTTTATGTATTATGGTTACAGTCCCTAATCAGATATATGATTTGCAGATATTTTCTCCCATTCTTGATGCTACCATTTGCAGCACAAAGGTGTTTTGTGTTTTTTTTAAGGAAAATGTCCATTTTGTATAAGTTGTTGAATTTGTTGGCATAGTGTTATTCATAATACAATGTTATTATTATTTTAACATCTATAATATAGGTATTAATAACAGCTCTTTCAAGCTTGATATTGTAATGTGTATTCGTTCATTTTTGTTGTGGTAGATATATTAATTAGAATTTTATCAATTTTTGTATCTTTTGAAACAGTCAACTCTTCACTTGATAATTTTTTCTATTGTTTATCTATTGTCTAATTTATTGATTTCTACTCTGTTTTCCCCTTAGTTTTATTTATTTTATGTGTACTTTGCTCTTTTTGTTTTCTTTTTCATAAGGTACAGCCTTAGGTCATTGATTTTAGACTTCCTTTTTTTTTTTCAAATATAAGAAAGCTTATAAAGATTCCCTATAAACTCTACTTTAGATACATTCACCATATTTTGCTATGGGGTGTTTTTATTGCTATTCAGTTTGAAATATTTTCCAGCTTCCATTGAGAGTTCTTCTTTTTCCAGTGAATTATTTACAGGTATATTATTTAATTTTTAAACATTTGGGGATCTTCCTTGATATTTCATTGTTATTGAATTCTAATTTAATTTTATCATGGTCAGAGAATGTACTCTGTTTAATGAATTTCAATTCATTAAATTTATTAATACTTACTTTATGGTCTAGCATAAAGTTTGCTTTCCTGAATGTTCCATGTACACTCAAAAATATGAATCTACTGCTGCTGAGCATAAAGTTCTATAAGTATCAATTAGGTCAATGTGGTTTATAGGGTTTTTTATATCATCTAATTTTGTTGGTGTTTTTTATGTTTAGTTGTTTTTCCAATTGCCAAGAGTGGATGATTGAAAAAATAACTTCCAACTATGTCTTCCCTTCATTTTGTCAATTTTTGTTTCATGTATTTTGAAGTTGTCTATATTACATTCATATACATTTATCAATGTTTTAGCTTTTTGATGCATTGACCCTCTTATCAGTATAAAATATCCCTCATTTTCCCGGTAATATTCTTTTTCTTGAAGTCTACATTATATAGTATTAATACAGTCACTCCAGGGTTTGACTATATTAGGTATTGTTTCCCTATGTATTTTCTATGTATTTACTTTGAACCTGTGTTCTTATATTTAAAATACATCTTTTGTTGTCCACATACAATCGGGTCTCACTTGCTTATCAATTCTAATGCTCTCCGGACTTGGATTGGAACTTTTAGTATATTAACATTTATTGTAATTATGGATATAGTTGGAATTAGGTCTGCTATTTATTGTCTGTTCCTCTTTTTTTTCTTTTCTGTATTCCTACATTCTTGCCTTCTTTGGGATTATTTTATATAATTTTTAAGTTTAGAATCCATTTTAATTTATCTGTTGGTTATATAGCTATACCTTTGTGAAATTTTTTAGTTGTTGCATTAGGATAATAGCATGCATTTTTGTCTATTCCTAGTCAAGTTAGAGTTTGATAGAGGTATCTTTATCTTTCCATCTTTTTTACCCATCTTTTCATAGCTGTTACATGAACATATATTATAAATTCCTCAAGAGAATATTATAATTTTACCTTCAAATAATCACAGGCATTTAAAATTTTTTTAAGTTGTTTTAACAAATCAATTTTATTGATACATATTAATAAGGCAAAAATCTATTCAAAGTATACAATCACTGCTGCTTGGTATAATCACACACACATTCATCACTTCAATCATTTTTAGAGCATTTTCATTATTCCAGTAATAATAATAATAATAAACCAAACAAACCAACAAACAAAACTCATCATGTCTTAATCTCTCTGTGCTTCCCCTGCCATACATAGCTGCTGATTCCTTCTCTCTAGTTTATTTGTATTTATATTTTGTAAAAACAGTCTTAAATATGCAATATCACCCCATTTATATTTTTCATGAGGTTTCACTGTTATACGGTCCCATGTCACATTTTTTAGCTTTCCTTACAGTAATATACATGTCCTTAGACTTTCCCTTTCAACCACTGTCATATAGCTCTGTTAGTCACAAACACCATGATATGCTTTCACGATTTCCATTCATATCCAAAGATTTACAACCAAACCAATTCTACATAGATTAACCCTCAACTTTGCATTCTCTACCCTCATTCTATTTTCTGGTGACCTATATTCTAATTATTAATTCCTTGAGTTTATATAATATGTAAATATAATATATATAATTTATATAATAGTGCAATCATACAGTATTTGTCCTTTTGTGTCTGGATTGCTTCACTGAACATAATGTCCTCCAGGTTCATCCATGTTGTCACATGCTTCATAACATCATTTCTTCTTACCGCTGCATAATATTCCATTCTGTATATTTCTTCTTTGGACAATTGTCTTTTCAAATCTTTTATACATTTTTTCTTTGGGTAGTTTGTCTTTTTGTTGTTGAGTTGTATGATCTTTTTATATATCATGGATATTAAGCCCTTATCAGATATGTATTGCCAAATATTTTCTCCCATTGAGTCGACTGCCTTTTCAATCTTTTAACAAAGTCCTTTGAGGTGCAAAAGTGTTGAATTTTGAGGAGGTCCCATTTATCTATTTTTCCTTTTGTTGGTTGTGCTTTGGGCATAAGGTTTAAGAAACTACTTCCTACCACAAGATCTTGAAGATGCTTTCCTACATTTTCTTCAAGGAGTTTTATGGTTGTCATTTTTATATTTAAGTCCTTGATCCTTTTTGAGTTAATTTCTGTACAAGACATGAGATAGGGGCCCACTTTCTCTCTTTTGGATATGACTATCCAATTCTCCCAGCACCATTTGTTGAATAGACTGTTCTGGCCCCTGGGTGGGCTTAACAGCCTTGTCAAAAATCACTTGACTGTAGATGTGATGTTCTTTACTGAGTTCTCAGTTTGGTTCCATTGTTCAGTCTGTCTGTCTTTAGG
This sequence comes from Tolypeutes matacus, assembly GCA_026826555.1. NCBI lineage: Eukaryota > Metazoa > Chordata > Mammalia > Cingulata > Chlamyphoridae > Tolypeutes > Tolypeutes matacus. The sequence goes on along the minus strand of JAKSZT010053764.1, from coordinate 34,307,869 downwards.
CCAGTACTTTGCTGCTTTTTCCACTACAGCTAAGTAATATACTTTAAAGTCAGGGAGTGAGAGTCCTCCAATTTCATTCTTCTTTTTAAAGTCATTTTTAGCTATTCAGAGCCCCTTAACCTTCCAAATAAATTTGATTACTGGCTTTTCCATTTCTGCAAAAAAAAGGCTTTTGGGATTTTTATTGCGATTGGGTTGAATCTGTAAATCAGTTTGGGTAGAATTTATATCTTAACAATATTTAGTCTTCCAATCCATGCTCATGGAATGTCCTACATTTATTTATGTCTCCTTCAGTTTCTTTTAGCAATGTTTTGTAGTTTTCTGAATACAGATCTTATGCCTTTGGTTATGTTTATTCCTATATATTTGATTTTTTTTAGTTGCTATTATAAATGGAATTTTTTTTTATTTCCACCTAAGATTGCACATTAGTAGTGTATAGAAATGCTATTGATTTTTGCATATTAATATTGCATCCTGCCACTTTGCTGAACTTGTCTACTAATTCTAGTAGCTTTGTTGTGGATTTTTCAGGATCATATCATCTATGAATAGTGGAAGTTTTCCCTCCTCCTTTCCTATTTGGTTGCCTTTTTTTTCTTTATTTAGCCTAATTGCTCTAGCTAGAACTTCTAGCACAATATTGAATTACAGTGGTGACAATCGGAATCCTAGTCTTGTTCCTGATCTCAGAGAGAAAATTTCAGTCTTTCACTATTGAGTACAATGCTAGTAGGTTTTTCATATATGCACTTTACCACATTAAGAAAGCTTCCTTCTATTCCTATCTTTTGGATTCATTTTTTCAAGAAAGGGTGCTATATTTTGTCAAATGCCTTCTCTGCATCAATTGAGAGGCTCATGTGATTTTTCTTCTTCAATTTATCAACGTGATTTATTACACAAATTAATTTTCTGGTGTTGAACCCCCTTTATATACTTGGGATAAAACTCACCTGATCATAGTGTATAATTCCTTTAATGTGCTTTGGATTCTATTTGCAAGCATTTTGTTGAGGAGTTTTGCATCTATATTCAGTAGAGATATTGGTCTGTAATTTTCTTTTTTTATAGTATCTTTATCTGGTTTTGGTATTTGTGTGATATTGACTTTATAGAATGAGTTTAGTAGCATTCTTTCCTGTTCAGTTTTTTTGGAAGAGCTTGAACAAGATTGGTATTAGATCATCTTTGAATGATAGGTAGAATTCACCTGTGAAGCCATCTGGTACTGGGCTTTCCATCCTTGGGAGGTTTTTGATGACTGTTTCATTCTCTTCACTTGTGATTGCTTTGTTGAGGTCTTCTATTTCTTCTAAGGTCAGTGGAGATGTTTCATGCGTTTCTAGGAATTAGTCCATCTTGTCTACATTGTTTAGTTTTCTGATATACAGTTGTTCACAGTATCGTCTTATGATCTCTCTTCTTTCTGCAGGGTCCATGGTAATGCCCCCCTTCTCATTTCTGATATTATTTATTTGTGTCTTCTCTTTTTTTCTTTGTCAATCTAGCTGAGAGTTTGTTGATTTTGTTGATCTTCTCAAAGAACCAGGTCTTGGTTTTTTTGATTCTCTCTATTACTTTTTTGTTCTCAATTTCATTTATTTCTGCTCTGATATTTACTATTCCCTTCCTTTGGCTTGGTTTGGGATTAGTTTGCTGTTTTTCTAGTTCTTCCAGGTGTGCATTTAGATCTTCAATTGTAACTCTTTCTTCTTTTTTTTAAATATAAGTATTGAGGGCTATAAATTTCCCTGTCAGCACTGCCTTTGTGATGTCCCATAGGTTTTGAAAAACAGCCCCCAATTTCCACTTTCTTTTCCTTTTTAACTGCTGACAGGAAGGAAGATGTATGTTGCCCTCTCAGTCAGCTGTAGTGAACCAGGGGTTTTACCCCAGTTTAATATCTAGGGGGTAGAGTTGGGGAGCTCTTCCCAGCCACCTGTGTGTTTGGTAACTGAAGTTTTTTGTTTTGGGTTCTTCATCTCTCTGTCCATCACCCTCCTGAGAGTTCTCTAGTAATGTCTAGATCTGCTGACCCCCAAAGCAGGTGCCTTGAACAGTTTAGGTTCTTTCTCCATTTTTTTGTGAGAGTTGAGCCCTTTTTGCCTGCTCTGACGCCATCTTTCCATAATTCCCAATGCATTTTTAAAATAAGAGAAAGTTATTTTCTATTTATCTACATGTTTGTCAATTCCTGTGCTCTTCATTCTTTCATGAAATTCTGAATTTCCTTCTGTTAGTATTTCTCTTCATTCTGGAGAACTTCCTTTAGCATTTCTTATAGTACCAGTCTTCTGGTGACAATTCTATTAGTTTATTTTTCATGATAATCACTTTATTTTGATTACTGGATAAATAATTCTGGATTGATTTTTTTCCCCTCTCAGTACTTTGAATATGTTGTTTCATTGTTTCTGGAATGTTTCTGATGAAAAGTCACCTGTATGTAATATGTCATATTTTTCTGGATGCTCTTAAAATTCCACTTTAGCTTTGGTGTTCTTCATTGCCAAGGTGTAAACAACATTTTATTTCATTATTTATTTATTTATTTATTTAAAAAGCATCTAATTCTGTAAATTTATATCTTTCAACAAATTTGGAGAACTTTTGTAATTATTTCTTCAAATATTTTTTTCTACCACATTATCTCCTTCATCTACTTCTAGGATTCCAATATAAAATATTATATATGTTAGACCTTTTGATACTATTCCTCACATCCCTGTGGCTCACGTTCCTGTTTCTATCTTCTCTTTCTTTGTTCTTCAGATTAGGATAATTTGTATTAATTTATGTTCAAGTTCACTGATTCATCTGTTATATCCTATTTCCTAATAAGTCCATCTAATGAATATTTTATTTCAGATATTGTATTTTTTCAGTTCTAGGATTTTTGTTATTGTATTTTTAATTCTCTAAAGAACTTTCCTATCTTTTCATTTACTTTTTGTATATTTTCCTTTATATCATATTGCATAGTTGTAAAGGCCGCTTTAAAATCCTTCCCAGCTAATTTCAGCAACTGTAGTATTGTATTGTTTTCTTGAGTATTGTTCACATTTTCATATTTCCTCATATGTATAGTAATTTTAGAAAGAGTTGATAATATGCCATAGATTCTGGATTTTGTTATGTCCCTGTGATGGGATTCTTTTTTTTAAGAAGTCAACTAACTTGCCTAAACTCAAACTGAAATCTTTATCTCTCCTGTTTTAAGTAACTGCTGAAATCTCAATTTTTCTAGACTTAGCTGGCCTCCTTGGAGTCTGCCCATACATGCATGGTTGGGGTGGGGGGGCCTGTCAAAGAGACATTTCGGCAGAGTTTATAGATATAAATTTGGGCACCCCTTCTTGGATGTCTCATTTCCAGAAGCTTCCCTTTCCTTAGTACCTCACTTTTCACCTTCTGTGTTCTCTCTAAACTCTACCCTCTGGTTCTTCATGCCACTATGATTCTTTTATTTACCAACTGAGTTTTAACTACCCTATATGACAGAGTAAACAATAATCTTTCTTGGTGACAGTCACAACTTCCAATTGTCTATTTCCTTCCAGAATCTGCTTGTTTTAGTAACTATCCAGTGCTTTCATGTAATTATCTATTATATTTTATGTAGAATTCACAGTTCTTATCTGTGGGATGATTGGCCTGATAATAGATCATTAGCCATTACTGGAAGTTGACTTCCTCCATCACTGGAATTTCTAAAAGCTTGCCCGGTATCTCCAATGTACAGCCAAATTTAATTTCCTTAATTTGTAATCTCTCCATTTCTGGATTGTTGTTAAATATATTGACTCTAGCTCGCAGTTTAATTCTAGTTTTCTCTCTCATTATTACCTGTTTTCTTCTTTGTCCTACTCACCTAAGAGTGAAAAATATTTATGACAGGGTATTAGGGTGTATTCTCATTTTTTTTTTTTTTTTTACCGGGAGGCCCTAGGGATTGAACCCAGGTTCCTCCATATGAGAGACGGACACCGAACCATTCCACACCTGCCCCCTGGATTCTCATTTAATATGCCTGATTATATTTAGCATGGCTTTAGGCTCCTGGTCAATGATTGGCAAATACTTCAAGAATTGAATGAAAATTTGACATCTTTCATCTTGAACGCAGAGAAAGGAATGATATTACAAAATACCAAGTTTTTCAATAAACAACATTGGGTTCCTTATACACAATGCAGTTAAAAAAAATGACTAAATAAAATACTCATTAATTAATTTAGTTATTTAAATAATCTGGATTACCCATTGTGAAAAGGGCATACAAAAAAAAGTGGGGTAATTGACTTTTTATCAATATTTATCAGTGCTAGAATCTGTGATTTACATAAACTTTTCTTTTAACTTTATTTTTAAAGAAATTTTAGATTGCATAAAATTTATATAAAAAAATATAGGGGATTCCCATATACCCCACCCCATCCCCTCTCACATTTTCCCCTATTAATATCTTTCATTAGTGTGATACATTTGTTACAATTGATGAACAAATATTGAAGAATTGCTACTCACCATTGTCTATAGTTTACATTATGTTTTACACTTTGTGCCATACAATTTTACAGGTTTTGACAAAATGCATAATGGCCATTGCAATAACATGCAGAACAATTCCAATGTCCGCAAAATGCCCCAAGTTACACCGATCTTCCCTCCCTTCCCCTCAGGAGCTCTGGTGACAACAGTCTTTATATCAATGTTACAAGTTCTTCCGTTACTACAATAATAATGTCTACTTTAGTCCATGATTGCATTCACTCCTTATATTTGTTTATTCCTCAATCTTGAGGATTTTGGAATGGTGATGCTCACGTGCTCACTCTGGTTCACACTGAGAGGGGCCTATATCCCATGGGGCAGATGGATGGAACTGTCTTGCTTGCATCTGTAGATATTCTCTGTTTTGGGGGGGGTGGGCATTGACCATTATCATCATTTTGTCAGTTGTCCTGGGTGAGTCTGATGAACTGGAAAGCAGATCTTGGCTGCAACTCTGCTGAGATTCAGGACTCAACCAACGCATGAACAGTCCAAAGATTTAAGTCTCTAGGACATATATTTAACAAGTATAGTGCTAATTATAGGTTCAAATAAAAGTGGCAGAAGAACGATGTGTAGGGAAATTGTAAATAAGTCTTAACTGTGTTGCGTTGGGGAAATAGGTAAGAGTTAGTACAATAATCACTGAGGCAACAAAAGATATCATAAGTATAAGACTGATTTTTCACAAACCAGCATTAATTACCAGCAACCCAAAACCTCCCATTGTGTTTTTTCCCAGTCGTTACCCACCCTAAAACACACAAGAATAATCACCATCATCGTTTTCCAGCATTATAGAGTAATCTACCTTTTTAAAATTTGTATTTTATACAAATAGAATCATGCAGCATGTAATTTTTGAGGGGAGGGAGAATAGATTATTTTGTTCAACATTTTGTTTGTGGGATTTATTCATATTTTACATGTAATTATAATTCATTCATTCTCATTATTTTCTGTGTTTCAGTCTGTGAATATATACCAATTGATATATCCATTCTAGCGTTAATTGGCACTTGGGTTGTTACCCATTTGGGACTATGGCAGATAATGCTGCTATGACGATTCAACATGTTTTGTAGTGAACAAACGTATGCATTCCTACTGGATATTAGCTAGGGGTGGAATCAGGATGAATATAGCTCAGCTTACAGATAATACCAAGCAGTTTTCCTGTGTTCTTATGAAATTGTACAACCCCATCAGCAATGTATGAGATTTCTGGCTGCTCCATTCTTTAGTCACATTTTGCATTTTCCATCTTTCTCATTTTATCTATTCTGATGGAGGTGTAGTGCTATTAAATTTTGGCTTTCATTAGCATTTCCCAAATGACTAATGACGTTAAGCACCTGAGGTATATTTATTGCCTAATTGGATGTCATCTATTAGGATGTATCTTTTTAAATCTTTCACCCCGTTTTTATTGATCTGTCTTCTTTTCCATATCCATTTCTAGAATAGATAAACAGGTCGCTGCCAAATTTGATCCACCCCTGCCTTAGCTTAAGACACACCAATGGCTTCTCACTTCCCTTAGAACAAAATAGAAGTGCTTTAACCTGGCCCACAAGACCTTACATGCATCTCACCAAACTCTTCTACCACGTTCCCTCTCCCCATATTCCTGACACACATTTGGACATATACCTCAAGTCTTACTCCACCTGGACTTCTCTTTGCCCAGATTTTTTGTACAGATGTAATTCACAACTCAGTTCAAGCACTATCTTCTAAGTAAAGGCTTTCCCATACCACCCAATCCAAAGTTTATCAGCTCTATCACGATGGATCTAAAACACACTGCTTTATTTGCATTGTAACATCCATATTTACCTGAAGTTATTCTGTAACTTCGTTTATTTTTCAGAGTATGTATTCACACCTATCATACCTCCCAATTAGAGTAATAAGCCTGTAAGCCTGTAGAGGACAGGGCCTATATATTTCCCATGGACTACAATAGCCTCCACATCTATAATGGATCATTGCACATAGCAAGTGCTCACTAAATACTTGATAACAGAAATGAAAGAATGTATTTATGAAGAATTTTATATATAGAATATATACAGAATATAGAATAATCCGTTAATACCACAATTTAATATACCCCACAGCTAAATTCCTAAAGATTGTCTCTATTGAAAGCTAATAATCACAATAAGAAAAACTTATATTTTATATTTAATTGTAAACACAAAACTAGCCTGTTTTAAACATCATAAATTGAATGTATAAATATGAAATTAAATTTCAGAGCTGTCATCATTTCTCTTATAAAATCTTGTGATGGTTCCTAAATATTTTAGCTTAAAAACATTGTGCTTTTATGATGTTACATGCAAATAATGAAAATCTCATAAAGTACACAAACATTATATAATCACTAGTCTTGTTTTATTTCATAAAGATAAATGCATATGCTGCCAACATTTTTGGTTTTTTATTACAATTGATCATATCCTATTAAATATCACAGGTATTCTTTCTTTATATTTCTGTTCATTTTAAAGTAGGAACCTTTCCATTGAAATGATGTGTGTATAATATAAATATGAGTCCCATTTACAAATTTTAATTCAAAATCTTAAAATAAGCATAAAATATCTGGTTGCTCATAAATTCTGACTTCAGAATAAGCAATGATCTTCAATCTTTTTCACTTCTCTGATTTTACCAATAGGTGGCAATGAGCATTTCTCCCTACATTTACTTTAACATAAAAGGAGACCATTTTGAAATATATGTGCATGTAACAGTATAGAGTTTTACTAAAGAGTAGTTGCAACAGAGGAATAAATTCTAAAAAGCAACTCATTCCTATTGTCTAATAACTCCAACTGTTTAAACTTTTCTTTATATCTTAACCTAAAATCATTCAACAACATTTCTGTACTAAGCCTTAGGTTTATTTTGTGAGGCCGTACAGAATAGTTCCCTAGCCATTCCATTTGGCATAAGATGTTGGAAAGTCTTATCTTTGCATATGTACTATCACAATTTTTTTCAAACATTTCAAAGGACACTGGGCTTCTGATATGCCCTTGAGCTTGGCCTTCTTTGACACGGTCCAGTTAGTTTTTTGTCCTTGTTAAATCATGGCACCCAGGTTTGATGACAGCATACAATCTAGCCAATGCAAAATTCAGTGAGATTGTTATCCAACTTTCTTAAGGATACTATATTTCTATTAATCCATCTCAAAACATTCTGGCTTGTTGTCAGGCGTTTCACACTATGGCTTTTACTAGACTTTTTCAGGTCTTATTCGCAGCTTGTATTTTGGAAACAAAATTCAGGTTTGTTCATTTTATCCCATTGTCTTTTATCTTTGGTGTTTTATTTTTTTTTCTTATCCTATTGATATCACTTTGAATATTGGTACGCTGTTCCCTTGTATTTGGTCATACCTTTCAGGTTTATTATTCATAATTTGGTAAGTATCCCTCATTTCTTTCTATCCAAGTAATTGATTAAAATTTTTGAAGAGCTATTATTTGAATTTAAAATTTCTGTTGCTCCCAGGTGTCAATCAGGAATTTTATTCCTTACTGTTTTTACAAACTAGAGGATATGATCCTCAGCAGAAGATACACATACAGTTGGAACTCTGTGAATGAGGCAAATTGAAATTTAAGTAAGCAGAGATCTCAGTTTTGTCTGAGGCATCTCTGAAATATCGCACACCTGGGTGGTATTTTAGACTTTCATGATAGACCTGATGCATTCTATGTAATTCTCACTATATAGCACTAATATAATTAGTATATCCTTAAGCCATTTCCTATCAGTATAATCCTTAAACCATAATTCTGACCAATTTAGTTTCCATAAACACTAGTCATACCCATTAGTTGCCGAGTCAGTGCCATTGCCAAAATCACATGACCAACTACAACTTAATGAAAATCTTTTTGATGTTGCTTTTTATTACCAGTCCAATCGCCCATGAAGAGTCAGTGTTTCTCAGTTTGTCTTTAAAAAGAATTTTTTAACTCTAACTCTATTGTAGTTCTCATTATTTACAGCATAAATCTTGAAGGAGATACTTCAGAGCAAAATAAGCTCCCGTTAGATTTTGTGCCTCATGCTTACAAAGGCATCATTGCCTAATTACAGCTGTATTGGTCCACAAGACACAGCTCAAAATTATTCAGTATGAGGCAGTAACAGAGGCTTTGATGTAGAGCCCTTAACGCAAGACAATGCAAATGACATTTACTAGCAATTTTTTCCCCCATTAATGAACAGTACTTCAGGGAATGTAAAGGCAAGAGGCATATAATTTCTGAACTATTTAAATTGCTAATTAGATCTGTACAGGAGGTGTATTCCTAATGCAGACAATTACAAGGGCTCCTAAGTGTTTGCCTTACAGTTGCTAATTACTGCAGAAGCCAATTAATTGCTGTTGACTTTTTGTATTCTTTTGCATATCGCCAGTTAATATTTACATTTATAATGAAGACAAAATTGGCAAACACTGTGTCATTTTATAATGAACAATTCCAGTGTCTAAACAATGAACACATTATCCTCATTTGTGCCTGAAGAGTGCAGCTGATTAGCATATGTTCTGTGCATGCTAGAACATTGCTCTTTCTTCTCAAGAGTAAAAACATCACTTAGGTGCAGGACATACAGGTGCAGTGTCTCCAGGGCTCTTGGAATTGATTCCCACCATATGCTATTCACCATGGAAAAAAACAGCACAGATAAATACAAGCACAAGATCGAAATGATCTGAGCTTCTCCATGCAAGATAAGAATTAAAGAATACAGTGGATGGTTGTCATACTTCTTGGCCACTTAATATCTCTGGCTACCCATGCTTTGGGAAGTTCCCATATTGTGAGATCTCCCACTACAGTGCTAAAAAGGCCACATATATTTTCCAACCTCCCTCACAGCCATGAATGGGCATTTGTTAGGCTCCATTAATGAAACGCAACTATTTCAGATCAGCAATCAGGATCTTGCAGTGAAAAAAGCGGTGAACACAATGGATTTTTCTAGCCATGGTGGCTGTAGTACGGATGGTAGCAGTAGTACGGATGGTGGCAGTAATACTGGTCATAGCATCCAGTGTTTTGTGCTCACAGTGTCAACAAAGAAAGCAATAACAAACAGAACCTGAATGTGCCCATGCAGTGTTTTCGGGTATTTTTTTTTCCTGGCTTTGTTGCCATGTGGCCAATCCTTCAAACCTACTAGTGATTTTGAGAGGAATCCAGTTATTTTCTGAAAAAATTTCCTGACTACATCCATCCATAGTTTCTTTTGTTGGCATCTATGAACAATGCAGGTATTTTACAAGTTTGACTGGAGGAGGGGGCTGTACCCATGGCCCAGAGTGCTGTTTTATGTTTTCTATGACTTTTATAAAATAATTTATTCAGATGCTTTATATTAAGATCTAAAAGAAATTCAGATGAATCCATTTCTAGCTGCGTGTTACCTCCAAAAGCAAATAAATAAAACACGAAGACAGAACCACATGTGCACACATGTGCCAACTTTTGTCTTTGTTTTTACCTGCCAAAGGGAGTAAGTTGGAAATAATTCTTTTCTTAACCAGCATATTTGTCAGCATGTGTATTGTAAACAGCAGGGGCCTGAAGTGATTTTGTCAACCAGTTTTCCAACAGTGAAAACATACTTTCATTCTCAACAAGCTCTGGGCACTGCAAACAGAAGAGAGGTGGAAAATGACTACTTGAACAACGAAAACTTCTGGCTGCCTCATCCAGAGTAGATATGCTATTCTGTTATCACTTTATTATTTTCCCTGTAACACTGCATTCTGACATTAGAGACAGAGAGTTGGGACATGAGAAGAAATACCATGCAAAGAGAATAATTTAGCTTCCAAGAATTAAAGAACCCAAAATAGACAAGGATGTGTAAAAAAAAAAAAAAAAGAGAGAGAGAGAGAGGGGCCAAATGCGGTGCAAGAACTCTCAAAGAAGTGGTATGATAAATGTTTAACCTTAGATCTCAAAAATAAAAAATGAAATGAAATGAAAAAATTAAATAAAAATCCCTAATTTGTAGTTTTGACATTTTCCTGGTGTAAATATGCCATGACAAATTTCAGCCTACCAACAGGGTTTTACTAAAACCAGAGTTGGGAAGAGATGCTCAGAAACACAACATATATAACATTTTTACCATAGAGATACAATTGTCATAAATAAACCAAGAACATAAATAACAGTAAAATTTAATTAATTTGTAGGTGATGAATTTTGAGTTTTTTAATTATTTTTGTCTAAATATCATTAATTTAATTGTAAGTTTATGCAATTTAATTTTTAATAATGGTTGTGTTTAAAAACTAGTTTTTAGGATTTATGAATAGTTTAACAATTGCTTTTGTGAAATGGTGTGAGCTGGCTTTGACACACCACTGTAATAAGCTCCATATAATTAACTGATGCTAGAATTCTATTCCTTGCTCATTAGAATTGAGTTTTGTCTATATATAGCAAAGCTGTCAAAATTTATTTTGCTGGGTCATCCTCAAATCAAATCAGCTTGAATGGACTATCATCAACTTGACAATTATTCTTTCCTGACCTATGAAGCATGCTTATTGGAACAATTGTAACACTACTACTAATAGTATATTATGATGTGTCTCCAATCATTATTACTTATCTTATATATGGCCATAGAATCAGCCATAACAAAGTCATCATAGATAGATTATACATTATTTCCCCAGGTGTTTTCATTATGCTGAAAACAAAGTAACCATCAGTTTACAGTCATTTTCATTGAAATTTTTAAATATCAGTCTATGTGCACTCAAAATAATTTAATTCTTAGTGATAGTAAGACATGTACCCTATATCATACATGCAGATAATAGCAAATTAAGTCATCAAATGACTGTGGCCCTGATTCAAATATTCATAAGCACTCGAACTAATGTAATAGTTAGCATGAGAATAATATGGGAGGAGAGGGGCACAGAGCTAAATCCACATCCTTTCAACTCTCTCTGTCTCTCTATCTAAACGTAAGTTACATGTTTGTGTGTATGCATGTGTCCATTTGTATGTGTGTATATATGTATATATATATATACATGTTTATGTATTCCATGTTTTATTTTTATATATTCTATTTTAGTTTTATTTCTAAAGTGAAAAGGATTAATCACAGAATTAGATATTTTAACGTTACTCAATGTTAATTAAGTTTCAAAATTACTTATCCATTTATTAAGATCATATCTTCACTTGTTATGGCTTTGTACCAAAAAATTGGCTTAATCTGATTGTTTAGTCCTTAATGAATATTTCAATTTTCTAAGTGTGAAAAATGATTATAAACAACAAAGTCAAGGCCATAGTCTCTCATAAAGGCCAAGAAAAATCATGAAATGTTTTAAGAATCTTCACCTGTGGATCATGGAATGATCATGATGCCAGATATAGGAGAGACTAATGTGTATTCATAAAGTGAAGGTGAGAATGTTAGGCCTTCTGGTTAAACAGAACCAGTCTCAGGAACATTTACATAGTATTTTAATTCTCCTAGTTGCCAGAGCATTGCTTATTGTTCTTGAATTTCTCCCTTTTGCCACTTCTTTACAGGTTTAATTTCACGCATTAATTGCGTTGGAAGTTCTCAGAAGTAATAGCATTAACCTCATGCTATTCTTGTCATTTCTGGATTGCAAAGCCAGAGCTTCCCCAAAACAATTCTGCTTCTGATGGGGCTACACATGTGTCTCGCCTCCTACGTTTCACTGATGCAAGGACACTGTGATAAATCAACTTCCCATGTAATTACAGAATCTAAATGTGTAACATCCATCAAACAATTGTTTCTGTTTTCTCTCTCTATGCTCTTCTTTGTTCCCTCCCTCTTAGGAATCAAGACTGACAGCCCAGATTTATACATTCTTCAAAGTGCTTCCAGTTTTTCTTTAGGTACTCAACTGCATTCCAAACCCATGCTTGGTTTTCCCCTCTGCCTTTTCCTCCCACTGTTCGCCTCACCCTTCCAATTTTTTTTAAGTCCCTCCAGCCCTTGGAGAGAAAAAATCCAATTGTAATTAAACCCTCAATTGATTGTGTTATTAAATGAAATTTAAAGGAAATACAAGAAAGGCTATTTTGAGGAGGAAAAATAATTGGAATCTTTAAAAAGAAATAAGTAACAAACTTAATTGACTCAAACTATCTCACTGCATTATGCAAACAGGGCAAGCTTTCTGCCACTCTGCAAGTCTTTCTCTGCAAGACTCCTTGCCCTATCTCTCTGATTCTCTGAGGGAGAAAAAAAAATGACATAATTTAGATTGAATTAAAGGTCATTGGAGAGCCTCCAGCTGTCCAGTTAACTAAACTGCAAGAATAAAGGATCTTGGGCTCCCTCTTAAATTTAATTTTCTGTATTGTCACTAGCTTGTAGTTATGAATGTGTGAATTTCTTGTTGAGTTTTCTTGGCCTCATCTCCAGTATAGTGAACACCCCAGACATCTCATCTGTGCTTTGTTCTCACCCAGCATGCTCTTTGTTTGGAGTTGGTAGTGATGGATGCATGTGGCATAAAAAAACTACGAAATCACTCAAACAGAAGGAACAGGAGAGGATTAGAGGAAACCAGCTGGCTAGAATGAAATTGTCAGGGTTCAGCCAATGAAAGTCAACTTGCCAAGATTTAGTCTTCTGTTAGGTCATCTGTTTCCTCCTAACTCAACAATTCCTGGATATTTATAGACCTAAATGAATTTTTATTCTCCACAATAGCCAATAACTTGTCATTTCTGGTATTTGAATGTCAGTCATGGGGAAAAGTGAGTACTTGTATATAGAACACTCAAGTATAGTCTCCTTCAAGTGGAAAACAAGGAACAGATATATTATTTTTCTACACCGAATGCCAAACCAAAACAGAATTTGTGGAGACTTTATAGAGTTGGCAGACATTATACATATTGCTGGACAGCTGCACATTATTTATAAGACTTTCCAAAGTTTAAGTATTTTTGAATATGTGCATTTCCAGCTCTCTAACTTTTGGTTTCCAAATTACCTAAATAGTCCATAATCACTTTAGGTAACAAGGTGTTTTCTCATCTAATTTCAACCTGGGTCTAAATCTCAGGACAAAAACCTTAGCACTCAAAGTCCAATTTATACCTTACCTGTTGAGACCGTTAATTTGTCTTTTATCTATTTATTTTCTTTCTGTGTTTGTTTCTTTTTGGTATAAAACACCTCTCTGAAACTCATTTTTGCATGATTTTCATACCAAGATACTTGTGTTTACATGTTTTTTTTAATTGTATTTTCAATTTCAAAAAGTCCATTTATTGTCACCTAGAACTAATTTTTGGCATGTGTGGAGGCGGTTGAGAAACACGTGGGGAATTGATCTATATACACGTGTGTGTGTATGTGAGTGTGAATATACCTGTATGCTGTAATGATGTATTTATATACATGAAGAAACATATATGAAAATACATTGAAAGTACATGTGTGTTCACAGCAAACGTTTGGCTTTTGTAAATTTAACTGTAAATTTAAAAATTTTTTAATTTTGTAAATTTAATTTTGATGGTTTTTCAGTAGCTCAAAGAAATTTGTGTTTTGCTGACCATGAATTCAAATCACGTGGATCGCAAGTCTGATGCATAGGAGGACAAGTGATTGCACCTAACTGCTAAGAATATACATATCAAGGGACTTTTATGTTTTATTCTTATCATGGAGTACACAGTAACTTTTGTCAAAACATTATTTTTAACTTTTTTTGAAGTAAAAATAATTATTATGTGAAAAACAAAGACGTTTGTAAAGGCCGAAAAGGTTGCTCATTGTGAAAATATGCATAGGAAATATGTGATTTTGAAAAAAAAAATGCTTCAGATATAGCAAATAGCTTGTAAAAACATTTCCTGAGAAGGTATTTAGGACATTGGAGCTATTTGAAGTTTTGATTCTATTGTCCTTCAAATTCTGGAGCAGGAGTTATGAACTCTAACATCTTTAGGGATCAGGGGCATGATATCAATAAGAAAAGTGAACCAAATGTATGAAACACTGAGAGTTGAGCTGTGGAAACTTGTGAGACTAGTTGAGTCTAAAAGGGAAAAAGAGATTTGGGTCCCATCATCATGCGAGAAACGGGTTAATATTGGATGATAGCCCAGTTTTTTTTGAAAATCCAAGCTTATATGTGAAATTCCCCAGTTGGTAAATATTGGCTCAAATAACAAAAACATGATACTGTGTGGGCCAAATGAAACACAGTAGCTTGCAAGTTTACAACTTCTGGCCTAGAGTCTGCACAAACACATACATATATACATAGAGGAAATTTATGAGAGCATTTATAAATCTTCAAGTAGCTGACAAGATTTTAAACAGAGGAGGTAACTAGTTCTCATCTCGCTAAAGATATCTTTTTAAAGGAAGTCTGTTATTGCCACTGTCAGTTCAGCATCACCATCAAACCCTTGAAGGTCTCTTCTGTATTACAGAGAAGCAAGAGAAATAATTTCCAGAATCCCCTCCATGAATGATAGTGTTTCCTAATGAGAGGCACTTGCACAGGATTTGCAAGGCAGAAAGGAAGGAACGGCCATTATTCTCTGGAGCCAGTTCCAGGCAGACGTGTGGGAACCTGTGATTCACGGGTGCTTCTTGGTAAGCTCTTGACAACTACCCTTTTGCTGCCACAGACAAAAATAGTTGGTGGGACTTTCCCAGTGATTCTTGAGAATTACAGGAACTTCCTGGGGCATCCTTGAGAACTACATGATTCAGAGGTTCTTGCTGAGGGGATGAGTATAGTCGTTTCCCCCACATGTACTCCCTAAGCTTTTCCATTAGTGGTCTAAACCTCTCACCCCTTCTACTAAAACATCCTTTTATAACTGGAGTAGATAGAATAGTTTCTGTTTTCCTGATCAAACCATGACTGATATAGGCAGCATTTAGCATTTGAATGAGTAGGGTGATAAAAATGGTTTTCTTTGATGAGTTAGAATCATTGAGTTGTACAGCCAGAAAGAATATAGTTATTGAAATTGATTTTACAGATTATTAAATGAGATTAGAAAATCATTTCTCTTGAAAGGTATTTGTTGCATTCACTCAGTAACTCATCTTTTACCTTTCTGAACCTGTACACTTGAGACATGTGCATGAAGGATGAAGGGAAAGTACATGGGTAATAAAAGGTTATTCCAAGCTACGGTAGACCTATTTATAAGTGGAACTAGCCTTCATATAGATTCCTTCCTTTTACTTCTTTTTTTTCAGTTTTTGTTTTGGTTGACAGGGATAAAAATAAAATGCCAGAAATGGATTAAACTATTTCTAATTGATCACTAAAATGTAAATCTGTAATTTGTTTATCCACTGCTGGAAATCCCAGTGTGAAACAACTTTAAGCTATGCTCTCAGTTTACACACACAGAGACACACAGACATGCATGCACACACACATTCATGCTAATTAGCCTTCTTGTAACATTTTTGCAGTAACTCACATTAGCATTTTTAGTGATTTTTTAATCAGTCATTTATTCATTTAGTCAACAAATATTTAACAAGCACCTACTATGTCCCACATACTCTTCTAGCATTTAGGATATAGGAATAAAACAGACAAAGGCAATACCTTCATAGAACTTAATTTCTAACAGGAGAAACCAGATCATTAACAAGTACATAAATAAATATTTTCCCAGAGTTTGAGAGGGATGGGGTGGTGTGGGGAAGGCCAGATATTTGAGCAGAACCCTGAATAAAATGATGTACTAGTGCAAAGAGCAGAGAAGACTAAGGAGACAAATGCAACTGCTTGATAGAAGAGGAGGTCCACGAGATAGCAGAGCAGAAGATCCACAGGCCATAGTAAGAATGCTGGATTTTATTCTGAAGAGATGGAAAGCCACAGAAGGGTTATGAGCAGGTAAGTGATATGATCTGTGCTGCCCTGTGAAGATATGAGAAGGAGATCAAGACTAGAAATTTGGGAAATCAAAACTGAAATTTTGAGACAACCAGCAAGATGGCAGCAGAGTAAGGAGCTCCTGGAGTTACTTCGAGGTACAGGGCAGTTAGTAATCACCCAGAGCTATCTAAAGTACCTGTTTGGTGGCTCCAGGAGACCAGAAGAGCGTCCTGCAACATCCTTGAAAGAATGGAAGGAGGAGACTGCCCAGGTGCAGAGAAGATTCGTGAGTAGAGCACTCCATGCCCCAGAGGCGGGTGCCCATCTTCCACTGGTGGCACAAGCCACCTCGGGAGCTATTCCTCAGCTGGAATTGGAAGCTTCACTTTCTAAAAACAGGGGAGGAAGAGACATTGGTCACCAACTTCAGCTACTGATTAGTAAATTCGGCTGGCTAAAGTATAACCATAAGAACAGCTAAAGCTTGAACCTGTCCAAGTCAGAAAGAGGCCAGTAACTGCCATTTTAACTCTGCCCTTGGCATGAGGGGAAGCAGAGCAGACTGAAAATCACAGTGCTGGTAGGGACCGTCTTATTTCCATCCAGATCAGACTGCAGCTCTAGCATAAGCTCTAGGCCCACCTCCAGCAGGGAAGAAGCTGAGGGAACCTGCACCAGCCTCTCCAGGAAAAATGC
Source organism: Tolypeutes matacus (assembly GCA_026826555.1). Lineage (NCBI taxonomy): Eukaryota > Metazoa > Chordata > Mammalia > Cingulata > Chlamyphoridae > Tolypeutes > Tolypeutes matacus. The sequence continues at coordinate 34,290,681 of JAKSZT010053764.1, read as the reverse complement.
AGGCTATGCCGTGAAGGCCGGTGATCATCCTACTCTAGAGGCGCAAGCTGCCTCAGGAGCTATTCTATGGCTGGAATTGGAAGCTCAGTTTCCCAAAAACAGGGGAGGAAGAAACAATTGGCCACCAATTTCAGCTACTGATTAGTAAATTCGGCTAGATAAAGTATAACCCTAAGAACAGCTAAAGTTTGAATCTGTCCAAGTCAGAAAGAAGCTGGTAACCACCATTTAGACTCTGCCTCCAGCATGAGGGGAAGCCGGGCTGACTGAAAATCACAGTGATGGTAGAGACCAGTTTCTTTCACCCAGATCAGCCTGCAGCCCTAGCCTAGGCTTCAGCCCGACCTTTATCAGGGAGGCAGCTGGCAGGCCCTGCACCAACCTCTCCTGGTAACTGCAGGTACATTCAGCTGGCACAGACTGAATACTCGGAAGTCGTCCGGGGCGACTGCACTCATATTGGACCCACACGGCATAGATTGCTGCCCACACCTGCAGCTCAATCCCTGCCCCAGGCAGGGGAGAAAGGGGCATGAAGCTTCATCAGTCTCTCTGAACAACTACAGTCTAGGCCTGCACAACTTGGATTATTACACACAGCTGCAGCTCTGTCCCTACCCCTGGCAAAGGAGAAAGTTGGGAGAAGTTTCATTGGTCCCTGGGGCAATGAGAGCAGCTTGAGCCTCTACAGCTTACAGCACCAACTATATCCTTGGCTCCTACTACACAGCCAGCAGGGGAGAAAAGGCAAGAAAGCCCTAAACTAAAGAGAGAAACTGCATCCAGAATAAATACTCTAGTAAGCCAGATGCCAAGACACCAATAAAAAATTTCAATCCACACCAAGATATGGCCCAGTTAAAGGAACAAGATAAGCCTCCAGATGGCATAAAGGAGTTGAAACAACTAATCATAGATGTTGAAACAAATCTCCTTAATAAATTCAATGAGATGGCTAAAGAGATTAAGGCTAATAAGAAGATATTGGATGAGCACAAAGAAGAATTTGAAAACATGCGTAGAAAAAGATCAGATCTCATGGGAATGATAGGCACAATAAATGAAATTAAGAATACACTGGAATCCTATAATCGCAGATTTGTGGAGGCATCAGAAAGGATTGGTGAGCTTGAAGACATGGCCTCTGAAAGTGAACATACAAAAGAACAGATGAAGAAAAGAATGGAAAAAATTGAAAAGGGTCTCAGGGTACTAAACAACAGCAAGAGACATGCAAACATATGTGTCATGGGTGTCTCAGAAGGAGAAGGGAAAAGGGACAGAAGGAATATTTGAAGAAATAATGGTAGAAAATTTCCCAACCATATTGAAGGACATAGATAACCATGTCCAAGAAGCACAACATATTCTCATCCAAATAAATCTGAATAGGCCAACTCTGAGACACATGCTAATTAGAATGCCAAATGCCAAAGAAACAGAGATTTCTGAGAGTAGCAAGAGAAAATCAATGCATAACATACAAGAGATATCCAATAAGATTAAGTGCTGATTTCTCATCAGGAACCATGGAGGCAAGAAGGCAGAGGTATGATATAGTTAAGATATTGCAAGAGAAAAACTTCCAGCCAAGAATATTATATCCAGCAGATTGTTTTTCAAAAATGAGGGCAAGTTTAGAGTATTCACAGATAAACAGAAACTGAGGGAGTTTGTAAATAAGAGACTGACTTTGCAGGAGATACTAAAGGGTGTGCTACAGCCTGAAAAGAAAAGAGAGAGAGAGGCTTGTAAGAGAGTCCAGAAATGAAGATTATATCAATGAAAGTAAAAGTGTCAAAAGAGTGGTGAAAATAAAATATGACAGATGAAACATAAATATTCAGGAATAAACCTAACCAATGATGCAAAGTACTTGTATTCAGAAAACTACAACTCATTGTTAAAAGAAATTTAAAAAAGACCTAAATAATTGGAAGAACATTCCATCTCACAAATTGGAAGACTAAATATCATTAAGATGTCAATTCTACTCACATTGAAATACAGATTCAATGCAATCCCAATAAAAATTTCACCAGCATTTTAAAAATAAATGGAAAACTTGATTATCAAATTTATTTGGAAGTGTAGGGGATCCTGAATAGCTAGAAACATCTTAAAAAGGAAAAGTGAAGTTGGAGAACTCTCATTCCTGGACTTTAAATCATCTTACCTAGCTAGTGGTAAAAACAGCATGGTACTGGCATAAAGACAGACACATAGACCAATGGAACTGAATTGATGGTTCAGAAATAGACCCTCACATTGATGGTCAAGTGATTTTTGATTAGCCTGTCAAACCCACCTAGCTTGGGCAGAAGAGTCCATTCAACAAATGGTGCTAAGAGAACTGGATATCCATAGTCAAAAGAAGGAAAGAGGACCCCTATCTCACACCTTATACAAAATTTAACTCAAAATGGATTAAAAAAAAAAAAAAAAAAAAACTAAATATAAAAGCAAAAACCATAAAATTTCCAGAAGAAAGTGGGAAAATATCTTCAAGACCTGGTGGTAGGTGGTGGATTCTTAAAAGAGATAAGAGGAGGACTGAGATGGACTACTGATGTTTAATGTATATAGAAGTTTTAATTAGCTTTACTTTAAAAGAGTGGAATTTTACAGAGTTGATGGTAACACATTATAGTGAGTAACAGCTGGTTTATAAATGGTAATGTGGCTGTAAAGGGTAGTCTAGTGATGTAAATGCCAATTGACAGAAAGCTAGAGAATAATCTAGGTACTGAATAGCACAGTAAACCCAGAGGTGGATGAGAATTTTGTGATTGATGGTACAGATTCAAGAGTGTCCTTTGTGAGGTAGAGCAGATGTACATAACTATTGCTGGGTGGTGGGAATGTGGAGAAGCATGGGAAAAGTACAACTGGAGTGACCTATGGACTGTAGTTAACAGTAATAATGTAATATTCATGCATCTATGCCAAGATATACTCTGTTGATAATGGGGAAGTATGGAAATAGTGTGCCAAGTGTACACTATGGACCTGGTAATAATCTGATGATATTATCTCATAATCTAGAACAAATGTTCCACTACTGTGTGGTGTATTGATAAAGGGGTATTGTTTGGGAATTCTTCACATGTACATGATTGTTTTGTAAGTTTAAAACTTCTGTCTTAGAAATATATTTTAAAAATAATAATAGGGTGGGTTGGGGAAAATACACCAAATGTAAGATAAGGATTATAGTTAGTAGTAAGATTTTGACAATATTCTTTCATAATTTGTAACAAATGTCTCACAACAATGCAAGATGTTGGTGATGGGTTGATGTATGGGACCCCTGTATGATGTTATCATGTTTGCTTTGTAAGTTCACAACTTTTACTATACACTTATTGTTTATGTATGTTCATGTATGCGTAATATACTTCAATAAAAATTTGAAAAAAAAACTGAAATTGTTGCCTTCCCTGTATCAGGGTACTAATGCTCTCAGGGCTTCAAGTTCTTCAACTGTAAAATAGGGAGGTTGTTAATACTTATCTCATAGTGTGCTAAGGGAATCAGATGCATTAACATATGTAAATTACTTCATACTTCGAGCAGTGCCTGGCACACTTAAGCGTTCCATGTGTATTAGCCAGCAGGGAGAATGGCTGACATAACAGCAGCAGTGGCAGCAGTAAAACCATCCCAACCCTACTGCCAGATAGTAACCCCAAAACAACTTTCCATTTTTTTTTCCTATACGTATACAAACTATCATACTCACATTCATTTACTGATTTTTTTAAAATTTTTACAGAAATGATATCATGCCTACCTATTTTTCTAAATGTTTTATTTTTAATACTAGTAATATTCATGGGTATTCTATTATATCAGAGCAGGTGGATCTGCATAGATTGTTTTATGTTTTATTGTCTTCCATAGTATAGATGCACTCTATACTATATATAATGGATCCTGTACTAAAATCTAACTTGGGTTTTCTTATTTTTCTCTTGCTGTGACATATACTGTTGTGGTCATTCTGCATCATCATGCATCATTTGTGCATGATTTACTGTGGAATAGGTTACTATAGGTGGGACTGATTGCCAGATGGTAATGTACATTTTAAATGTAGGTTGTTCCTAGTAAATTACCTTCAAGGAGTTAGTTCTGATTTACATACTTACTGACAGTATGTCCCAAGGCCTTCTTTTCTCAAAACTGTAACAACTGTCAATATTATTTTTTAAATTTTGTTAGTTTAAGGTTACAAAATTTATGTCTTATTGGATACTAAGCAATAGAAATAATCTTTGATTAGCCTTTGGCTAGTGAAAGATAAACTATGACCTTTGTGCATTTTTAAATTTATTATTTCTTTGTTGATGTGTAAGAACTCTTTTTATTTGAAAAGTGTTAATTCTTCCTTGTTTTATACATTACCAGTATTTTCATCTAGTTTGTCACTTGTTTTTATCCTTAATTATGGTATTTTACCTAATAGACTCCTAAAATTTATGCATCGTCAAATCTACCAATCTTTTTGCTGATAACTTCTGGCTTTTGTGTGTTGCTTCAAAAGTCTTCCCTAATCCCAACTGTAAACAATATTATAGTATTTTATAACTCTGAGGTTTTTATGCATGGGTCATTGATAAATCTGGAATTTACTTTAATCTTGATGGACTGGGGACCCAATTATTTCAGATGAGAAAATATCCAAATATTTTTAAAGTAGTCTTTTCTAAAGTAGAAATGTACTTCAGTTCCAGATCTGGCTATAAAACACATCATGTGACTGATCATGCTCTCTTCTCCTTCTGTAGCCACTTTGGAGTCTATATGTTTCATAGTCAATGTCAAGACTGAAGGAGCCTAGGTTCTTGAGTCACAGCTAGCTGCTAGCTGGGAAGCATCTAAGGAGGACTCCATATTCACATTGGGCTTTCTGTGAGCAAGAAATAAGACTTTGTTTTGTTAAGCTCTATGATATGGGGATTTCTTTGTTACCGGGAAATAAACAAGTCTCTCCTGACTAATGCAGGCACTGAATTGTGAGTAATAACCACTATGGTATAACTTAAACATGTGATAAGATTTCTGAGGAAAGGAAAATCATTGATAGTCATAGGGAAAAGTAATTATTTCATGAAGGGTCGTAGAGATTTAAAAGGTAGAGAATGAGTAGGGCACATAAAATAGATGGGACCCCACGAGTTCTACAGGTGATAAAGTAAGAAATTAACCAAGGCATATTAAGAAAATAGGTGGAAGTAAGGCTAGAAATAGGTAAGGTACACCCAGACTACTAACCATTCTGAAAAGTCAAAATTAAACTAAAGACAGCTAAGTCAAGCAAGCTATTCCATCAAGTGTTTTATGTGAGGTACTTCTTTTCCTGTCTTGAGGAGGCTTCTCTTTTTTCTGATGATTTATTCTGAGCATTGTGTCTGTGCACAATGCTTCCATATCAATGGACAGAGTAGTGACCCAGGCTGCCCTTCCATTGATTGCTGTCCTATTGGCCTCAGGGGAACCACTTGTCACCTCATAGAGACGATGATGTCTACTATTGCAGAGGAAAAAAAATTCTTTAGCTGTTGCAAAACATTTTCTAGTGATTTAAGGATCTAGCATTCTACCAACTCACTGTTATAATGAGCTGTGGGGCTTTTCCCTTGGATTTTGCAGGATGTGTCCTTGAATTATTTATAACAGAGCAGCCACCTGCTTGCAACAATTTCCCATTTTGCCTTGTGCTTAACCAGCCTTGTCAATGGCTTTGTAGGAACAGTGGTACTCTGCACTTCACCCCTCAACCCGCCAAGAGAGCAATACTGACCAGGAGCCATCCCCTGTCTTAAGAAGTCCTTTCACATTAAAAGTCATGGCATTTATCTGAATAGATAATCCTATAGGCTTCGTTATAAAGAGTTGTGCTGGTTCAATTGTTCAACAAGGTGCTGTCAGCACAAGCCCTATGGAAAATCATTCTCTTCTTTTTTCTTGAAAGACTGAAATTTATGAATATACATGCTTGCCTTGATAAAAAGTAATTTGGGTGGTGTAAAGGAAACCACAACCCACGTGCATTCAAAAGTATAACTCTGTGCTGGCAAACAAGCAATGCCTTCGTACCTTTCTTCCTCCACTTTAAGAAAAAGAAATACTATGTGTTTGAGTAGACAATAAAAGGTGCTATTAGGATTCAGAAAATTGAAAACCTAGACTGCAATAAATAAAAAAAAAAAAAAGACAGACACTGGGGAATTCATAATGGCTTCCCCATGTTTTAGTGGAATACTTCCATTTTTTTTTTTATTCACCTTGCAAACAGTGTTCACAAAGAACAGCAAAGAACAAAAGCTGTGATTTATATTTATGGACAGCTATACACGCACCCCTGACCTCCTGCTGCCTTCCTAGCCCTCCATACCAGAAGCAATTTATGGAGGCTGGTCTAAATAAACATTAAAGAGGCAAGGCCACACACTGACAGCTAGGAAAATCAATGGTCTCTAGAAACCAGCAAGCAGGATCAATAAAAGAGATTAGGCATCACGAGCTAGTGTAAGGCCATTACAGGTAAATGTGACTTGCTCTTCAGCTGACAGAGTATTCAGCAACAGGATAAACACTCATATAAACAGAAGCAAACAGCCAGTAGCCAATGGAGGCTGTTCCTGAGTTGGAAAGACTAACAGATGACCCCAGAATGTAAGAGATTTATATGGAGGCCTTTGGGAGTTTTCAGTTGCTTTTCCAGTGTCATCTCACATACCTGGGCAGCTGCCCACAGGAAGTAATGCAGATGTATGTCTCTTTTGTAAAAATCCCTCTGCTTTTTCTTCTCATTAGTTAGCTTTGGCTTTTGAGGCCAGCACATCTCTGCCCTCCCCATCCCCTACACACACACACACACACACACACACATCTTCAACATTCCTTTATTCACAAGATTCTTTATAGTCAAGTACACAGTATGTACAGAAACTCTTATGATGCAAACTTAATCCTATATATGTATGTCTCAAAGGAAAAATTCATGCACTAATAATTTAAAATGTTGAACATTAACTTGCAAACTCAAATTGCCAACAGATGAAGGATAATTATATTCTTGAGTTTGCAGGTTAATGTCCAAAGCTTGTTGACAACAACAAAATGAAGTTTAATTATGTTCTTGAAAAGCTGAGCCTCTGAAGAGGAGGGACCAAGGCAGAATATCCTTTGCCTCTTTATAGACTTGTCCACTTAGAATTTGAAAACTCAGATCTGAACTCTGTGGGAATAGCTACTTGAATAAAATAGTGCTTTACTTTGCCTCAGGATTTCCATTTTAAAAATGGGAACATGACCTCTCTCTGACAAGAATGTAATGGAACAACAGATGAGGATAGAAACAGAGGGACTTTTCTTGAACACTGAAAGAGGGTTGGAATTTTAATTGACTTTTAACCCAAGGATAGGAATGAAGTGAGGCTAACTCGCTTGGCTGTAGTAATTTGGGAAAAAGACCATATCACTTTACAGCACCCTCCATTCTTTAAATTTGGGCTCACCTGGTATTTTAGTTTCCTAGGCTCCTCAAGCAAGTATCACACAATGGTTTGGCTTAAACAACAGATATTTATTTGCTTATGATTTTAAGCCTAAGAGAAAGCCCAAATCAAGCCCTCATTAAGCCTTTGCTTTCTTTCTGGAAAATGTGATGTTCTGGGTATGGCTGCTAGCAGTACTTGGCCTTAGCTTGTTACCTGGCAAGGCACATGGTGGCATCTCCTGGTTTCTCCCTTCTCTTCCAGGTCCTGTTGATTTCAGCTTCTGGCTGCTTACTCTGTAACTTTCTCTCTCTGTCTCTGAATTTTATTCTGCATATACAGAACTCCAGTAATAGGATTAAGGACCATCCTGATTAAGGTGCGCCACACATTCTTAACTGAAGTAACTTCATCTAAAGGTCCTACTACAATGAAGTTCACATCTAATCCAGGAATGGACTAGGTTTAAGAACACATTTTTCCGGGCATACATACAGCTTCAAACCCCCTCATCTGGTAACTTGCTTTGACTAATACCATGTGGTAGAAGCTGTTGTATGAGTTCTGAGCCTAGGTTTCAAGGGGACTCACAGCTAACTCTCCCAATGCTTTTGAAACTTGATGAAAAACACAGTGTAAACAAATTCAGGCTCTCCTGCAGAATGCTGAGAGCTAGGTGGTTCTCTTGGCTCTGTCACCCTGACCAACCACTAGATACATGAGAGAGACCACCCTTGATATCTGCCCGGTGACTCACTAGCTGACCACATATGCAGGGTGAGCCCAGCTAGGAGAGGCAAGCCAGCTCACATGGGGAAAACTGCTCAGTCAACCACAGAATCATCGTTATCTAAATAAAATAAATTACTGTTGTTTTAAATCACTAAGTTTAGGGATAGTTTGTTAGCAACAAAGGCTATCTGAATCATCATTTAAACAAGTGATGATTGTTCAGTCATCCTGGTTGGGTACTGAATAAATCTTAATTTCGTCTGCATTTTCTGGATGACCAGAGTGTTTTCTGGAGCCTCAGATTTTTCTCTTCCTCTTATTTAGTCAGGATGGGAAGGGAATAAAACCCATGGGCATTCTCTCTTCCTGACCTTTTGCCAGAGCCTTCCATAGCTCAAACATGACAGTAAGGCAAAGGACAAAAGAAACTTATGGATGTATTCTGGAGAGCCAGGGCAAGAAGCATGAGAAAGGACTCTGGAGTAGGATTGGAAGGGGATTTAGGCAAGCGAAGCTACGTATAGCCTTTAATATCTTGTCCTAAACTTCTTTCTGGATGATGCTCTTGGCTTACTTTTATGAAGAACCTTAAGTTTTCCTTCCCAAATACCCTAATAATAGTTAATAAATGATTGTGATATCATTTGAAGGTATAGTGGCAACAACGTCCTATTGCTTCTGTTTGTAGATTAGGATTAATTAGAAGATGTGGAATAATTCCTTTCTTCCTGAGGATATAGGAGGTTTTATTGTTATTTTTAACTATTCACATCCTGATCCTATAAGAGTATTTTATGCCCTGCTCATGGCCATGTGACAAATAGAGCTTTCCAGTGGGAGGGGTATACTTCCCTACCTCATTGACATTAGACATAGAGCCCCATCTGACTTGTTCTAGCCAGGGAAATCTGAGCAGAAGTTGCAATCAGCCAGAGGAGAGCAGAATCTTTCTGCCAGATTTCCTACTCTTTTCTCTCTGCCATGGGATTAGTATGACCAGGTAGAAGCTGCTCCTTCAACTTGTATCACAGAACGAAGAAAACACAACTTTAAGAACCCAGAAGAGCCACAGCTGACCCATGAAGAACATATAATGTGAGTGAGAAATAAACCTTTGTTATTATAAGACACAGAGATTTGGGGTTTGTTATCAACTTACCATTAAAATCTGATGAATACAAACCTATGTCCTTTCCAATTGAATTACAGTTATGAAGGTCAAAATATTTAATACTTGTATGGCAAGGTACAGTGCACTCTCTAGGAACCCTCTTTTCTATGTCGAGTGGTTCCTCTTCTTCTACTACATCATATGGTAGACAGAAAAAAAGACCACAGATCCTCAGGCTCCTTTTTATTGGGGGGGTGGGCAGAATTCCCATATACCACCCTATTACTAACATCCAGCATTGGTGTGGTACATTGGCTATAATTGAAAAAGCACATTTTTATAATTTTACCATTAACTATAGTCCATGGTTTAAGGTAGGGTTCACCATGTTGTGTAGTTCCATGGATTTTTAAATTTTTAATTTTATTCTGGTAACATTTATAAAACCTAAAATATCCTTTTAATTTTCAAATATATAATTCAGTGCTGTTAATTAGGTTCACAATGTTGTGTTGCCATCAACAGCTTCCATTACCAAAACTTTTCTATCATTCCTCAAAGAAACTCTACATTTTAAGCCTTAAATCCCTCTTCCCTACCACACTCCATCCCTCTGGTAACCTATATTCTAGATTCTGACTCTGTGAGATTGCTTATTCTATATGTTTCATATCTGTGGGGATCATACAATATTTATCCTTTTATATCTAGCTTATTTTACTCAATATGATGACTTCAAGGTATATCCATGTTGTCACATGTATCAGAACTTCATGCTTTTTTATGGCTGAATAATGTTCCACTGTATGTATATACCATATTTTGTTTATCCATTCATTGGTTGATGGACACTTGAGTTGCTTCCATCTTTTGGTAATTATGAATAATGCTGCTATAAACATCAGTGTGTAAATATCTGTTCTAGTACCTGCTTTCTGTTGGGTATATTCCTAGAAGTGGGATTGCCAGGTCATACGGTAATTCTATACTTAATTTTCTGAGGAACTTCCAAAATGTCTTCCATAGCAGCTGTAACAGTTTACATTCGCTCCAGCAATGAATGAGTGTTCCCATTTCTCCACATCTACTCCAACACTTGTAATTTTCCACTTTTTAATAGTAGCCATTCTAGTAGATATGAAATGCTATGCCATTATGGTTTTGAGTTGCATTTCCCTAATGGCTAATGATGTTAAGCATCTTGTCATGTTCTTTTTGCCCTGCCCATTTGTATATGTTCTTTGGAGAAATATCAGTTCATGTTTTTGCCCATTTTAAAAATGAGGTTGCTTGTGTTTTCCTTTTTGAGTTGAAGGATTTCTTTAGATATTCTGACTATTATACCCTTTTGGTATATGTGGTTTCCAAATATTTTCTCCCATTGTGTAGGATGTCATTTTACTTTCATGATAGAGTCCTTTGATGGACAAATGTTTTTAATTTTGATGAAGTCCCATTTACCTATTTTTTTCTTTTATTGCTTGTATTTTGAATGTAAAGTCTAAGAAACTATTGCCTAAAACAAGGTTCTGAAGATGCTTTCTTACATTTTCTTCTAGGAGTTTTTTAGTTATGGCTCTTATATTTATATCTTTTTTCCATTTTTAGCTGATTTTTATATATGGTGTGAACTAGGGGCCCACATTCATTCATTTGCAAATGGAAATCCAGTTTCCCAGCACCATTTGTTGAAGAGATTTTTCTTTTCCCATTAAGTGGTCTTTCCCCCCTTGTGAAAAATTAGTTGGCCATAAATGTAAGGGCTGATTTCTGACTCCCAATTCAATTCTATTGATGTATATGCCTATTCTTGTACCAGTACCATGCTGTTTTGATTACTGTACTTTATTACTGAGTTTTAATATTGGGAAATATGAGTCCTCCAACTTTGTTCTTCTTTTTCAAGACAGTTTTGGCTATTCAAGGCCCCTTGCCCTTCTATATTAATTTGAACATTGGCTTTTCCATTTCTTCAAAGAAGAATGTTGGACTTTTGTTTGGGATTGCATTGAATCTGTAAATCACTCAGATAGAATTGATATCTAAACAATATTTAGTCTTTCAATCCATGAACATGGAATGCCCATCCTTTTATTTAGAATTATTTAGAATTCTTTCATTTCTTTTAACAATGTTTTGTAGTTTTCTGTATATAATTCCCTTACATCCTTGGTTAGATTTATTCCTAGATATTTGATTTTTTAAGTTGCTATTGTAAATGGAATTTTTTTTTGATTTCTTTTTCTGATTGTTCATTACTAGTATGTAGATAAAGCAAACATTTGGGGGTGTTGATTTTGTACCCTGCCACTTTGCTGAATTCATTTATTAGCTGTAAAAACTCTGTTGTGGCGTTTTCAGGATTTTCTGTATATAGGTTCATGCCATCTGCAAATAGGGAAAGTTTTACTTCTTCCTTTCCAATTTGGATGCCTTTTATTTCTTTTCTTATGCCTAATTGCTCAGGCTAGGTTTTCTAGTACAAGATCGAATAACAGTGGTGACAGTGAGCCTCCTTGTCTTGTTCTTGATCTTAGACGGAAAACTTTCGGTCTTTCACCATTAAGTATAATGTTAAATGTGGGTTTTTCATGTATGTCCTTTATCATTTTGAGGAAGTTTCCTTCTCTTCCTACTTTTCTAAGTGTATTAATCAAGAAGGAGTGCTAGATTTTGTTAAATGCCTTTTCTGCATCATTTGTGATGATCATATGGTTTTTCTTCTTCACTCTATTTATGTGGTATATTACATTAATTGATTTTCTTATAATCACCCTTGCATATCATGGGTAATTCCCACTTTTAATCATGGAGTATAATTCTTTTAATATGATATTCACTTTGGTTTGCTAGTATTTTGTTGAGAAGTTTTGCTTCTATATTTCTCAAAGATATTGGTCTATGATGTTCTTTTCTTATGGTACCTTTATCTGTTTTCTTTTCTTATGGTACATTTATTGTGTTTTTGAGAATGATGTTGGCCTTGTAGGATGAATTAAGGAGTATTCTCCCCTCTTCAATGTTTTGGAAGAATTTGAACAGGATTGATATTAATTCTTCTTGGAATGTTTGTTAAAATTCTCCTGTGAAACCATCTGGTCCTGGGCTTTTCTTTGTTGAAAGGTTTTTTGCTGATTGATTCAATTTCTTTACTAGTTATTTGCTTGTTGAGATGTTCTATTTATTCTTGAGTCAGTGTAGGTATTTTCTGTGTTTCTAAGAATTTTTCCATTTCATCTAGGTTACGTACTTTATTGCCATACAGTTGTTCATAGTATCCTCTTACAGTCCTTTTTTATTTCTGTGGTGTCAATAGCAATGCCCCCTTTTCGTTTATAATTTTAGTTATTTGTGTCTTTTGACAGCCAAAATCTAGGGGGCTCCTAAACAGTACTAGGGAAGTGAAGAAATATTTACAATCTCCTGTGAACAACAGAAAGCAATAAAGCCATTCAAAATTCTCATTAGCAATACATGGGGAATCAGCTCCAATCATCTTTGAGTGGCCTATTTTAATTTACCTTCAGACCCCAAAAATCTGAACTTCAGAATCAGAAGTGAAAATACAACAGTGGTGATCAAATTTTTCCATATTCCTGTATCACTGGACATACCCTCTAGTCATCACCTCCCTATCTCCTAAAATGGAATAAAATAATTTGCTCTAATTATTTTAGTTTTGCCAATCTGCTATGACAAATACCACACAATGAGCTGGCCTAACAAGAGATTTTTATTGGCTTATGATTTGGAAAGCTAGAAGTCCAGAGTCAAGGCAACAGCAAGGCCATGCTTTCTCCCCAAATCTGTAGCATCCTGGTGCTGGCTTGGCACAATCCGTGAGGTTCCTTGGCTTGTATCTCTACTCCCTGCACATGGCAATCATTCACTTGTGTCTATTTTTCCTGTTTTTTTTTTTTTTTCCTGAATTCTGGCTTCTTGCTCTTCTCCCTTTTGCTTTTTCACTATAAAGCTGCCAATAATATGGATTATGTCCTACCCTGATCCAGTTGGGCCACAACTAAATAGTATCTTGGAAGAATCTATTCACAAATGAGTCCACACTCTGACTCACCTTAACATATTCAAATATACTATTTATAAATGGTTTCACACCCACAGGAATGGGATTTAAGATTAAGAACATGTCCTTTCTTGGGATACAAAGTTCATTCTACTACCTGCTCTATGTATAGGGAGCAGGGTGGGGAAAGGAAATTCACATGAGAACCAGATAGGAGTCTCTATCTAATTCTTCAATATGCCTGACATTTACAAGTAAGTGGAAATTCTTTTCCAATGTTAAAAATAATAACCTGACAATATGCATGCATATCTCATACAAAATTGTCCAAAAATAATATCATTGGATACTGGGTGCATCCAGTCGGTCATATTAATGAAAATTCCCCAAAGCTTCAACATTCATCTTTTCTTTGTGCTTGCAACAAGAAAATCATTCAAAAGAGAGTGGATGGGGTTGGACCTGTTCTCACAGGGTCCTACCATTTCATTAGAATGGTTTGTGCTAATTTTCCTTCAAACTTTACCCATAAAGGAAGAAAGCTATTTTTCCACATCAGGTCTCCCAATTACATTGCTTTTGTTGTTGTCCCATTGCCATTATCTACAGTTTATAAGTTGTCTACAGTTCTTATTTTATTCACCCCACTGTAAGTGCCTTGGTCCCGGAGGCTTTTGTCTTCCAGCTTGCACTCTACAGTCTGCTTCTCTGTGTGCTCTTAACACATTTATTTTCTATTACATTCCCAAGCATAGGATGACTGCATAAATCCCTTTATTTTGGATACAGACATCCATGGAGGACTTGCCAGGAATGTTGTTACATACTTTTTGAAAGAGTTGAACTATCTGTTCTCCTCTGACCCTCCCTGAATACCCAAAAGGAAACATGAACGTGTGTCAGAACATGGAGATACCTGAAACTTCCTGGTATGTGAAAAGATTCAAGTTACTTGCCTCTCTATACATGGTGTGCCTCGTGAAAGTACACTGGGCTTCAGATGAACCTGTTTAAGCTCACGTTCCCTTTGGCCAAATCATTTCCCATCACATGAAACCAAACTAGATTCACCTGACCCTCAGATCATGCTCCCATTGCAAAATCAGATGCAGATGACTCAGTTTACTGATCTACCCCAAACTCTGACTTTTAATTTCCTTAAGAGATATGTATCTAAATGTGGAAATTTTCATGTCATGCTCTTGGGTCTTAAGAGTATTTATATTGGCTTTGAAGGAAATCAGTCGTTAGCTTAGAAGATATTGGCTAGTCTTTTCAGTTTGTATTGAGGGTGGTTTCCATGGCAAGACAGTTTTTATGGAAGATCACAGACCAGTTTGGCCTAAATAAAATAAAGATTAAGGAAATTGCTAAATGTATCTTCCTGAAACTACACTGACTTTTTTTCCAGCTCATTCCCTCATGCCCTTATTCACAGATTCAGTTGGAGTTAAATGAATGTATAATTGACAGGAAGATGGTTGTGCTCTTAATACAACAAGAAAAATATGATATACTCCGAGTCAGAAAATCATTCCTAACATCTGTCATTTATTTATAATGTTAACATAGACAAGTCACTTAACCTCTCCTCCTCTTTCCTTGAATGATGAAGGTAGTAATATCTGACTTATTTGCCTCATAATATGGTTGTGAAGCTCACTGTAAAGAGAAGACATGCAAAAAGGCTTTATATCAGATGTATATGGTTATAGAATATAAAATATAAGTAACGCAATTTCCATTAATCCAGCCATTCATCAAACAGCAATTACTATATGCCAGAAATAAAACTAAAGAGAATAGGATTCTTAAATATGTGGGATCACACTCTGGCTACAGAGAATAAACAAATAATCAAAAAGACTATTGGGGAAAAATAGAGGAAATCTAGATCACCCAGCCACCTCCTCCATCACACTTACTTCCAACAACTAATACTTATTAAGAGCTAACCCTATGTCAGGCACTATGTTAAGCTCTTTGTATCCATTATCACATTTAAGCCTCACAACCCTCTATAAAGTGGAAACTATTAATTGTCATCATTTACTGATGAGGATGTGGGAGGTTGAAAAAATTGAGACATTTATAGTGACATCAAAACTTCTGACTTACAATATCGGAATAGGTGGAGGTTTGAAGTTTGATAGAGGATTATCATGAGTTTGTTTTCAGTCATTTCACTTGAGAGGTGTCTGTGTGTCATCCAGGTGATGAATCACAGCAGACCATTTAGAAACATGTCAGGACCCCCAGGGAAAGCCAGAATTAGAGGTGCAAATTAGGACATGATCAGTGACCATCAAGACTTTGGGTGTTTCTCTCCACAGGACAGTTTAAGCAGAAAGGAAGAAGAAAAAAAGACAATCGTGTCTGTTATCTATTCATCCACTAGAAGTTTATGTTGAGTTTCTATTATCTTATAGCTGTCTATAATCAGCTAATCCCTAGATGAGCAAGCAGAAGCTACACTGTAAATCATCAACTACTTTGAAGCATAGAATTCCAGAACATTGTGATATCTATCTTTAATGACTAAGGATTGGTTTTAATGAGTAATAAGTAACTGTTTATTCCAGAGAAATTACATATTTAATATTTCCTTACTTTTATTTTAGTCTTCATATTTCATGATTTTCTCTTATTT
Organism: Tolypeutes matacus; assembly: GCA_026826555.1. Taxonomy (NCBI): domain Eukaryota; kingdom Metazoa; phylum Chordata; class Mammalia; order Cingulata; family Chlamyphoridae; genus Tolypeutes; species Tolypeutes matacus. Next base: position 34,274,659 of record JAKSZT010053764.1, on the reverse strand, counting down.
ATACTTTACGAAAATAAATTATCTAATTTTACTTTGAAAAAAAAACTGCTGGTGTTGGGCCAAGATGGCATTAGTGTAGGAGGGCGCACACTGCAATCTCCCAGAGCAAGGCGTATTGGGGACGGGGTCCTGCCCGGGGGTCTGTGCTGTGCACGCATGGAGTGAGAGGCTTGGGACATCTCTCTGCGTGGATCGGCAGCGTGGACCGAACGGTGGAGATTCGGAACATAGAAAGAAGCAAGGAAATAAAATAAGAAGAAAAACTGCCAAAGAGAAAACTTAACTCACACGCAGAACCAATAGCTAAATAAAATTCTAGGGCATAGAGAAAAGCTAATCAACTGAACAAACCCATCAAGATAATATGATGACGAGAGGGTAACAGAAAAATACAAATGACTCTGAGAAACTGGAAAACATGGACCAGTCCAGTGCACAAAATAAAAACCAGGAAGCAATGCAGTACATCGAACAACTAATCAAAGCTATCCAAACAAATATCATGGACCAACTTAAAGAACTGAAGGAAGAGATTAAGGATATAAAGAAGACACTGGGAGAACATACTGAAGAAATAGCTAACACACCTAAAAAGGTAATGGATATGATGGCGAACAAAGACACAAGTCAAGAAATGAAAAAGACGCTGGACTCACATGGCAGCAGAATTGAACAGGCAGAGGAAAGAATTAGTGATATGGAAGACAATACAGTTGAAATCAAAGAGATTGTAGAAAAGATAGACAAAAAGATAGAAAAACTCCAGTATGGTCTCAGGGAATTAACCGATAATGCAAGACGCACAAACATACGCATTATGGGCATACCAGAAGGAGAAGAGAAGGGAAAGGGAACAGAAGGAGTGTTGAAGGAAGTTATGGCTGAAAACTTCTCAACTCTATTGAGAGAGATGGATGTGCAGATCCAGGAAGCACAGCGCACCCCAAATAGTATAAATCCCAACAGGCCAACTCCAAGACATATACTTGTCAAACTGTCCAATGCTCAAGACAAAGAGAAAATACTCAAGGCAGCAAGAGAAAAGAGAACCATCACATACAAGGGAAGCACAATAAGATTAAGTGCTGATTTCTCAGCTGAAACCATGGAGGCAAGAAGACAGTGGTATGACATAGTCAAAACACTAAAAGAAAAAAACTTCCAGCCACGAATTCTCTATCCAGCAAAATTGGCATTCAAAAATGATAGAGAGTTCAAAATATTCACAGATAAACAGCAATTAAGAGAGTATGTCAAGAAGAAACCAGCACTTCAAGAAATACTAAAGGAATCTCTACAAGTTCAAAGGAAAAAACAAAGGAGAGAGAGTTGGAGGAGAGTTTAAAAACAACTGAAAACTCAAAAAGAGAAACAAAACAACATATGACATACATTAACCCAAAGAAAAAATGACTGAAGTAAGAAATTCATTACGAGTAATAACACTGAATGTTAATGGATTAAATTCACCAATCAAAAGACACAGATTGGCAGAATGGATAAGAAAATATGATCCATCTATATGCTGTCTACAAGAAACCCACCTTCGACCCAGGGATTCAAGGAGGCTGAAAGTGAATGGCTGGAAAACCATTTTACAAGCTAACAATAGCCAAAAAAGGGCAGGAGTAGCTATTCTAATATCAGACAAAATAGACTTTAAATGCAAAACTATTTTAAGAGACAAAAATGGACACTACATATTAGTAAAAGGAGTAATCTCTCAAGAAGAGAGAACAATCATCAACATTTACGAACCTAATCGAGGTGCCTCAAAATATGTGCGGCAAACTCTGGAAAAACTAAGAGGAGAAATAAATTCCTCTATAATTATAGCAGGGGACTTCAACACACCACTATCATCATTAGACAGAACATCTAGGCAGAGAATTAATAAAGAAACTAAGGCACTCAACAATACATTAGAAGATTTGGACTTAATAGACATATACAGAACACTAAACCCAAATACAGCGGGATTTACATTCTTCTCCAGTCCACATGGAACATACTCCAAAATAAACCACATGCTAGGCCACAAAACAACACTCAATGAATTCAGAAAGATTGAGATTATACAAAGTAATTTCTCTGACCACAACGGAATGAAGTTGGAAATCAATAAGGGTCAGAGAAACAGGTTAGGCACAAGGATATGGAAGTTAAACAACACACTCTTAGACAAACAGTGGGTCAAAGAGGAAATTTCAAAAGAAATCAGTAACTACCTTGAGACTAATGAAAACAACAACACAACATATCAAAACCTATGGGATGCAGCGAAAGCAGTCCTGAGAGGGAAGTTCATAGCCATAAATTCATATATTAAAAAAGAAGAAAGAGCTAAAATTGAAGACCTAACTGCACACTTGGAAAAATTGGAAAAACAACAACAAACTAAACCTAAAGTAAGTAGAAAACAGGAAATAACCAAGATTAGAGCAGAACTAAATGAAATAGAGAATAATAAAGCACTGGAAACAATAAACAAAACCAAAAGCTGGTTCTTCGAGAATATCAACAAAATTGACAAACCCTTAGCCAGACTAACAAAGAAAAAGAGAGAACAGATGCAAATACATAAAATAAGGAATGAGCAAGGTGATATCACTACTGACCCCACAGAAATAAAGAGTATCTTAAGAGGATACTTTGAAAAATTATATGCCAACAAGAATGACAATTTAGAGGAAATGGACAAGTTTCTAGAAACCCACAAACAGCCGACATTGATGAAAGAAGAAATAGATGAACTCAACAGCCCAATTACAAGTAAAGAGATAGACTCAGTCATTAAAAACCTCCCAACTAAGAAGAGTCCAGGACCAGATGGCTTCACAGCTGAATTCTACCAAACATTCCGGAAAGAGCTAACACCAATTCTACTTAAGCTCTTCCAAAAAAATAGAAGTAGAAGGAATATTACCTACCTCATTCTATGATGCCAACATTACCCTAATACCAAAACCAAATAAAGATACCACAAGAAAGGAAAATTACAGACCAATTTCTCTAATGAACCTAGACGCTAAAATCCTTAACAAAATACTTGCTAATCGCATTCAACAACATATCAAAAGGATTATACACCATGACCAAGTGGGTTTCATCCCAGGTATGCAAGGATAGTTCAATATAAGAAAATCAATCAATGTAATACACCACATAAACAAACTGAAAGAAAAAAATCACATGATCATCTCTATAGATGCCGAAAAAGCATTCGACAAAATACAGCACTCTTTCCTCATAAAAACACTACAAAAGATAGGAATAGATGGAAACTTTCTGAAAATGATAAAGGGTATATATGAAAAACCCAAAGCTAACATCATTTTCAACGGTGAAATCCTAAAAGCCTTCCCTCTGAGATCGGGAACAAGACAAGGATGCCCACTATCACCACTCCTATTTAACATTGTCTTAGAATTACTTGCACGAGCACTGAGACAAGAAAAGGACATAAAAAGCATCCAGATTGGAAAAGAAGAAGTAAAAATTTCATTATTTGCAGATGACATGATCCTATACATAGAAAGCCCTGAGAAATCGACAACAAGGCTTCTAGAACTTATAAAGGAGTTCAGTAATGTTGCAGGCTATAAGATCAATGCTCAAAAATCAGTAGCATTTCTATACACCAATAACCAGCAAACTGAGGAGGAAATCAGGAAAAAAATACCATTTACAATAGTAAACAAAAGAATCAAATACCTAGGAATAAATTTAACTAAAGATGTAAAGGACTTATATACAGAAAACTACACAACACTGTTAAAGGAAATCAAAGAAGACTTAAATAAATGGAAAAATATTCCCTGTTCATGGATGGGAAGACTAAACATCATCAAGATGTCTATCCTACCCAAACTAATCTACAGATTTAATGCAATCCCAATAAAAGTCAACACTATACTTTTTAAGGAACTAGAAAAACTAACCACAAGATATATTTGGAGAGGCAAGAGGCCCCGAATTGCCAAAGATATATTGAAAAAGGAAAATGAAGTTGGAGGTATCACATTACCTGACTTTAAAACATACTACAAAGCTACAGTGATCAAAACTACGTGGTATTGGCACAAGGATAGACCTACTGACCAATGGAACCAGATTGAGAGTTCTGATATAGATCCTCGCATATACAGTCATCTGATATTTGACAAGGCCACGAAACCCACTCAGTTGGGAGAGAGTGGCCTCTTTAACAAGTGGTGCTTGGAGAACTGGATATCCATAAACTAAAGAATGAGAGAAGAATACCATCTCACATCTTATACAAAAATCAACTCAAGATGGATCAAAGATCTAAATATAAGAGCCAAAACCATAAAAACCTTGGAAGATAATGTAGGGAAGCATCTACAGGACCTTGTAATAGGAAATGGTTTCATGAACTTCACAGCCAAAGCACAAGCAGCAAGAGAAAAAATTGATAAATGGGATCTCCTCAAAATTAAAAACTTCTGCACCTCTAAGGATGTTATTAAGAAAATAAAAAGGCAACCTACCCAATGGGAAAAAATATTCGGCAACCATATATCTGATAGGAGCCTAATATCTTGCATATATAAAGAAATCCTTCACCTCAAAAATAAAAGGACAAACAACCCATATAAAAAATGGGCAAGTGACCTGAAAAGACACTTCTCCAAGGAAGAAATACAAATGGCTAAAAAGCTCATGAAAAAATGCTCAACATCACTTGCTATCAGGGAAATGCAAATCAAAACTACAATGAGATACCATCTTACACCCATCAGAATGGCAGCTATTAAAAAAACAGGAGACACTAAATGTTGGAGAGGATGTGGAGGAATAGGAACCCTCATCCACTGCTGGTGGGACTGCGGTATGGTCCAGCCACTGTGGAGGACAGTTTGGCGGTTCCTCAGAAAACTTGCAATAGATCTTCCGTATGATCCAGCAATTCCACTACTGGGTATATACCCAGAAGAACTGAAAACAAAAATACAAACAGATATATGCACACCAATGTTTATAGCGGCATTGTTCACCATTGCCAAAAGTTGGAATCAGCCCCGGTGCCCATCAACAGACGAATGGATAAGCAAAATGTGGCACATACATACAATGGAATATTACTCAGCGGTAAGAAGGAACAAAGTGCTAACACATGGAATAACGTGGATGAATCTTGAAGACCTTATGTTGAGTGAAGCAAGCCAGGCACTGAAGGATGAACAGTATATGACCTCACTGATCTGAACTGAGGAAAGTGAGCAGTCTCTGAGAACCATTGTCTGAAAGATAGGTTAACAAAGGAGAGTAAGAGAAGAGCAGGCTCTGAGCCATCTCCCATATGGACATAATCTATGGTAAAGGGATAGAGTGTGGTTGCATGTTGGGGGATGGGGCAGATGAGTGGTGGTGTTCCTGGGTTTGGTGGTACAGCACTGGGGGGTGGGTGGATTAGGAAGGGCTGGTTCAAATCCCCAGGGCATGTAACTGTGAATCTTGAATTCCATGGGTTGGGAGAGGGGGGTATCATGGGCCTGGGGGGCTGGAGAGAAGGGAACAGTCAATATCTAATAGGTTGTTTGGTGGTCATGGGGAAGGTTTTTCATTACCTTACAGTAATGGACACAGGACATGGTAAATATCATCAAAATTATTAAACTGTATCATCTAAATTGTAAAAAAAAAAAAAAAAAACTGCTTATAGTGATAGCGGTTTTGGTGGTTGGATGCAAGATTCCATTGCTGTTGCCTATGGACCTACCAAAACCTCTATGCTACTTGACACATTCTGGAAATCTCAAGTCTGTGGGCTCAGAGTCTCAAGCACAATAACTTTGCAACTTCCCTTTTTTTAAGGGTAGCATAAACTACCATTGAAAGATATGGATGGGTGAACATATCTAGCAATAGAGTTGACTGACAATACAGACATACCTCATTTTATTGTGCTTTGCTTTATTGTGCTTCACAGATGCGTTTGTTTTGTTATGTTTTGTTTTTTACAGATTGAATGTTTGTGGCAACCCTGTGTCAGGCAAGTCTATCATGTGCTCAGTTCATGTCTCTGTGTCCCATTTTGGTAATTCTCGCAATATTTCAAATTTTTCATTATTATTATATCTCTTATGATGATCTGTGATCAGTGATCTTTGATATTACTATTGTAATCATTTTGGAGCGCCACAAACTGCACCCATATAGGACTTAATTGAACTTAATTGATCAATGTTGTGTGTGTTCTGAAGGCTCTACCAACTGGCCATTCACCCATATCTCTCCCTCTCCTTGGGTCTCTCTATTCCTTGAGACACAACAATCTTGTAATTAGGCCAATTAATAACCCTACAATGGCCTCCAAGCACTCATGTGAAAGGACCTGAGTCAAGCACTTTAAATCAAAAGCTAGAAATGATTAAGTGAGGAAGGCATGTTGAAAGCTGATCTAGGCTGAAAGCTAGGCCTCTTGCACCAAACAGCCAAGTAATGAATGCAAAGGAAAAATTTCTTGAAGGAAATTGAAAGTGTTTCTCCAGTGAATACATGGATGATAAGAAAGTAAAACAACCTTCTTGCTTATATAGAGAAAGTTTTAGTGGCCTGGGTAGATCAAACAAGCCATAATATTCCCTTAAGACAAAGCTTAATCTTCTATGAAGACAGAGAGAAGTGAGGAACCTGAAGAAGAAGTGTTTAAAGCTAGCAGAGGTTGGTTCATGAGGTTTAAGGAAAGAAGCCATCTCCATAACATAAAATTATAAGATAAAGCAGCAAGTGCTGATGTAGAAGATGCAGCAAGTTATCCAGAAGATCTTTGTTGATAGTCGATGAAGTTGGCTATAGTAAACAACAGATCTTTAATGTAGATGAAACAGCCTTATATTAGAAGAAGATGCAACTAGGACTTTCATAACTAGAGAGGGGAAATCCTTGTCTGGCTTCAAAGGTTCAAAGAACAGCCCAACTCTCTTGTTATGGACTAATGCAATCATTGACTTAAATTGAAGCCTGTGCTTATTTACCATTCTGAAAATCCTAGGGCCCATAAGAATTGTGACAATTTGAAGTTCTTTTATGAATCCCCAAAAGAAAAAAAGATTATGTTTTTTAACTAATCCATTCCTGTGAGTGTGGGGCCTTTTGATTGGACTACATCGGTGAGGCGTGAGCCAGCTTGGGTCTCTTCCCTCTTGCTGAGTCTAATAAAAATAGAGACACAGAGCAAAAAGAAGTTGCCATATTATATTTATCCTGCCATGTGAAAGAGAGGACTGCAGGAAAACAGAAACCCTGAGGGGTTGAGCGAAGTTCCAGAGTCTGGAACCAGCAGAGCATAGAGGCACAGAAAGAGGCCTTCAAGCAGCTGGCCCAAAAAGCAACTCAAGAGAAGATGAGCCATACACCTGATAACTCACAGATAAGCTCAGGAAGAATGCAGAAGAGCCAAGACAGAGAGAGGAAGCCTGGAAAGAGATAAGCCCTATGCCTTTTTGCCCACAGGTGAGGTCTGGGAGATGGTAGATTCTTGAGGGGAAGGAAGAGACCTCAGCAGAGATTAGTGGCCAGTTGGTTTGCCATATGGCAGGATCCTGGAAAGCCATCTCTGCTGATGTTTTGTTTTGAACATTTCATGGCCTTGGGACTGTAAGCTTTTACCCCAAATAAATCCCTTTATAAAAGCCAACACATTTCTGGTACCTTTTATTGGCAGTCCTTTGGTAAACTAAGACAAGAATTATGCTAACTCTGCTCTGCCTATGCTCTATAAATGGAGCAACAAAGCCTGGAGGACAGCACATCTGCTTATAACATGTTTTATTGAATATTTTAAGCCCACTGTTAAGACCTACCTATCATAAAAAAATATTTCTTTCAAAATATTACAGCTCATGTACCTGGTCACCCAAGAGCTCTGAAGAAGATGTACAAGATTAGTGTTGATTTCATGCCTACTAACACAACATCCTTTCTGCAGCCCATGGATCAAAGAGTAATTTTGACTTTCAAGTTTTATTATTTAAGAAATACATTTCATAAGGCTATAGCTGCCATAGATAGTGATTCCTCTGGTGTATCTAGGCAAAGTAAATTGAAAACCTTTTGGAAAAGATTCACCATTTTAGATGCCATTTAAGAACATTCATGATTCATGGGAGGAGGTCAAAATATCAACATTAACAGGACTTTGGAAGGCATTGATTCCAGCCCTCGTGGATGACTTTGTTCAAGACTTGGCTGGAGGAAATAATTGCAGATGTGGTGGAAATAGCAAGAAAACTAGAATTAGAAGTGGAACCTGAAGATGTGACTAAATTGCTGCAATCTGTGATAATACTTGAAGGATGAGGAATTCCTTCTTATGGATTGGTAAAGAAAGTGATTTCTTGAGATGGAATCAACTCCTGGTAAACATGCTATGAACCTGTTGAAATGACAACAAAGGATTTAGAATATTGCATAAATTTAGTTGATAAAGCAGTGGCAGGGCTTGAGAGGTCTGAATTGGATTTTGAAAATTCTGCTGTGGGTAAAAAGCAATCAAACAGCATCACATGCTAAAGAGAAATGTTTCATGAAAGGAAGAGTCTATCGATATGGCAAACTTTGTTGTCTAATTTTTCAGAAATTGACACAGCCAGCCTCCAGCAACCACCACCCTGATCATTCAATAGGCGTCAATTATGAGGCAATACCATCCATCAGCAAAAAGACTGACCCCTGAAATCTCAGATGATAATTAGCATTATTTAGCAATAAAGTATTTTTAATTAAGGTATATACATTATTTTTTTTTATTGTGGGTAAAAATCAAATTTTTCACAATACATGCCAATTATTTCTTTAGACTTAATGCTCTTACAGACTTAACAGACTACAGTAGAGTGTAAACGTAACTTCTATATGCACTGAGAAACCAAAAAATTCATGTGACTTGCTTTATTGCAATATTCACTTTATTGAGGTGGTCTGGAACCCAAACACAGAATATTTCCAAGGTATACCTGTAGTAGGGCACCCAGAACACAATAAAAATTAGTGGATAGAAAATAACTTTAGCCAGCTCATTATTTCTTAAGAATAATCTTCATGAATCTTTGTTAACCACCTAATGTAACATTTACTTATAATATTAAAATAAATACCCAAATCTCCTAAAGAGGTTGAATCCAGTATTACCGAGATAAATTTCAGAAATTCCAATATTTGACATAGAGTTATTCTTTTAAAAGTTATCTTGAGGTTTTGTTGGTATTTAGATATTGATATCCTGTAGGCCTTATTATACTGATGAATTATTGATTAAATTGATAACAGTCATTTAAAAATAGTCCTCAAATCATCTTAAAATATAAAAATGTTTACCTCTTTAACCTGGTTTATTTTATTTCTTAGTTTTACATACAAGAAAATGAAATATTAGCAATTGTCATATCATTTCCAGCTATTAGATTATCAGTTTGAACCATTCAGGATCAAAAGTGAGTTGGTTCTCCATTGAGAATGATGCAGATTGCCTTGTTTTGGAACAAGCACTATACAGATGGATTGTACTGCGTCCTCCTCTTAAATGTCAATGACCTTTCATTGACATTTGTACATGTAATTCATTGAGAAATGGGTTATTATAGGGCAAAAATTAATTCATTCACATATAGTCACTTTCAAATAGAAATAGTTAAAATCCTGAATTTTCTTAAGGATGAGATAGGCCATTTGCCACGCTACATTTTAAAAATCATTTTAGCATAGCAAATAGTGAGGCAAAATGACAATTTTCCATCTGTGATATTTGAGGTGTGAAGGAAATGTGTTGTGCTTTTTCCTAACTTATGTAAAAGTGATCGTGGGTTGGTTTCCAATGAAAAAAAATATTTGTACACAGCTGCGATGTAAGGGTATTCCTGGAATGGACATAGAAATAGTCTTAACTTTTGAAAGGGCTGGAAACTTGGAATATAATATCACCAGCAATACATATTTGCAAGGCAATTTACAGTTTCCAAGGAAATTTTACATACATTATCTCAATTGACTTCCACAAAATCTTTGAAGATAAAGGTAATATCTCCATCTATAAAAATTATTTTAATTTTTGCAAAAAAATTACCTATTTTTCTAATTAGAGAACTAATAACTATTCATTTTATGAACATTTACAGAGTTACTAAAAGTTAAGTAAAAGTTAATACAGATAACCAGTGTAAATATTTCTATGTATAAACTTAAAGAATTTTTTTTGAGTACTCAAAACATACACAGATTATACTGTATATGATGATTGTAAACTGTTTTTTTTTCATCCAGCAATATATGATTAGCATATTTTATCAACTAATCAGAACATCATGATTTTTAAATGGCTGTTCATTTGATCCTAATATATAATCATTGTTTAAAAAAGGTGCTTTTAGAAGATATGCATTGCTGGAAAACCAACCACTGTCATGTGAAGTGGGTAGTATGTTATTATTATTTGGGTATTACTATTTAAACAGTTTATGCATTTTAAAAATTATTATTCTTTGTACATTTAATAATTGAAAACATAAACAATTAAAAACTAAAAAGTAAACACAGAATAAAGTTAAAAAAAATTATTATTCTTTATTTCCCCGATGTATAAAGATGAGTTCTGTATAAACTCAAAAGCAGCTCTTCACAACGAAATTATAATATGGAAGCTAAAAATTACAGGCTGAATTTTGGAAGTGCAAACACTCAACATGGACACCTTTGAACCAAAACTGAATTTAGGGATAATATTTTGCTGGGAAAGAAATTACAATATGACCATTCTTTACTAACACAATTTCCTTCAGATTTCCTCACTGTAAACAGAAATTAGTTTGGTTTGCCAGAATCAACCTCACAATTGCTAAAGAGAATTGGATTATTTTAAAATCAACCCAGCTTGATTACTTTCTGTGACCTTTGGATTTCTGAAAAATAAATCAGCCTTGGGCAGGCAACCTTTAAAAAAATCCAAATTAGGATCTAATCCTGATGTAAAATATCTAAAAAATATTTCTTAGTTATCTTTCTCATTTTATCTAAGGGCTTCAAAATGCTCTATAGACACTATCTCATTAATTCTTAAAAGATCCCTGGGCAGCAATTGTAGTAGCAGTTTTCCTATTATCATCCCTGTTCCCATGAAGTGGAGGCCCTGGGAGGTTCAGTGACTTATCCAAGGTTACAGGCTGATGGCTGAGAAGTAGCTAAACTCAGTATCCAGTTTCCGGGGCTCCTCTCCGTATGGCATTTTCTCTCTGCAATAAATAACATTGCCATTCTGGAAGCTGGCTCTGATCATGTTTTATGCAGCAGAATTCAAATTAATATGAATTGCTCAGTGCGATGATATTTATTTTAGATGGAGGCTGTGTATACTTATGAAACAAACGAAATGCTGCACTCTCATTCCATTTATTTTGGCCTCTTAATGATCTTTGGGGATTGCACTGTGATTGGAATGACTATGGAGATTGGTATTTATCATTAAGGAGAGCGAAATGGCAATACCAGCTCATTCACAATTCCATCACCCACTGCATATAGACATGAGCAAAGATTAGATAAGTTGAATAAAAGGTTCCTGAAAGTTTGGTGAACTTGATGACTCCTCAGAAAAGTCACAGGTTGAATGGTATTTCTTCTAAATCGGGTAAAGACAGTTTTGGAAACAAAGCACACTTGGAGAAACAAACCATGGCTCTTTTTTTCCCTTGAATCAGATCCCTCCCACTTTAAAGTCAGTTAGAAAGTTAACATAATCATTTTAAATAGTGGGCTTCCTGATGCTTCTTACCCCTGAGTGATGTCATAATGCTCTGTTTGTAGCATCATAATAATATAATCATCATAATAATTTCCATAGCAACTAATGGCGATATCAGAGCTCAAGACTGGAGCTTCAAGAGGTAAATGAACTATAGGAACAAATGATCTCTTAAAAATAAAGATGTTTTCAAGCAGATGTTCCTAAAAGAAAAGAATGAATGGAAAAATTATCCACATTAAGTGAAAATCATAATTAGAATGTAGATGCTTATTAAGTAATCATTCAGCTAATGATCTCTTTTCTAGGATTAAGAGTAGAAATGGAAAAAGGGAAAGGAGAGAGGGAAATCTACCAATGAGAGGATCTTTTATGGAATAATCTATTATTTTAAACATGGAAGGCTATACATTTCTTAAATATAGGTGATGACGTTTAGTGTTTGATACACACTAAGTGCCAAGCATATGCTGAATCCATAGGGAAACATGAATTGTGCATTCTACTTGAAGTACTTTGAGAAAAGTGTGCCATAAACCATGTTACTGTATTAGTGATATGAGCAGTTTAACAGTGATTATCAGAGTAGAGATTAAATCTCATTTATTTTGTCATGATCTCATTCCCTCACCACACAAAACATAATTTATATGTTTTAAATTAGTTAAATCCCTTCATGTGTTGGTGGACACATATATATGTGCAGTATAGCACCAGAGAATGTTGGCCCATGCTCTGTGCAAATATATTTTCTCCTTTATTGTTGTAGCTGTAGAAAGATGGTATGATCGGCAGCTTCTAAGTTGTCTGCCAATGATCCCTGCCTCCTGGTATTCACACCCTTATGTAATTCCCTCCCTTTGAATGTGGGCAGGAATTACTACCTTTTCTAACTAATAGAATATGGCAGAAGTAGTGGGAATTCAATTCCATGATTAGATTATTTTAAAAACTGTGGTTTCTATCTTGGGCATTCTTCCTTGGATTGTTCACTCTAAGAAAAGCCAGCAGCTATTTCTTGCTAGGGTGGTCTACTGTCCCATTTTTCTGGAACATTACTGCTTCAACATTGAAAGACCTGTATCTGGAAGAGATGATGACCTTAGTAAGTGGCCCATGTGAGTGAGCTTGGAATCAGATCCCTTGAGGTCTGCCAGCAGACATATGAGTGAGCTTGGAAGTATGTCTTCTAAGGAAGGGGCCAGCAATTTTTTTTCTGTAAAAGGCCAGATAGGAAATATTTTAGGCTTTGCAAGCCATACAGTCTCTGTTGCAACAACTCAGCTCTGCTGTGGTAGCACAGAATTAGTCATAGACAAGATTTAAACTAATGAGCAAGACCATGTTCCAATAAAGCTTAATTTACTCCTATTTTAAACCCTGCCCCAAGCCACTAGAGTAAGTTTAAAGCAGATTCTTCTCCAGTCTAGCCTTCAGATGAAATCACAGGTCCAGCCACAATTTGACTTCATGAGACCTGAACCAGAACCACATAACTAAGCTATACCTTGATTTCTAGCACAAAGAAACTGTGAGGTAATAAATGTTATTTTAAATCACTGAGTTTTATGACAATTGTTATGCAGCAATAGATAACTAATATAGATAGTTTGAATATAAATATCATTAAGTCTTAGAAAGGCTCTTAAGACATCTGGAGTCTTAATAATCCTCTAAATAATCAAATTATTTTCCTTAAGAATTATGTGACAGTCAATAGTAATCATTATTTTCTTTTTGTTCTTTAGTTTTAAAACAGACAATCTAAAAGCAAAGAATAAATTTCAATTTTACAGAAGTTATTAAAATTCATTAAAATAGTACATTTATGAATGAAAATTTGCACTCATCAAACAAATAGTACACCTCGCAGTTTCCACTGTTCTACTATTTTAAATTTTAAATACAAATATATCTCCAAGTGCTCACATACAAGAACAATACTGCTGCTATTGCTGTAATTCGAGGTCTGTTTGTTCATCTTATAATCACTATAATAACATTGTTTATTTCAAATCTACTATTTAATTGCAGGAATCTGCAATACCACAGGGTTTGGAGACACAAATTGTACCAAAGTGAGCTCAAATGGTTCAGAACCATTAGGAACTTACTCTAGAAACAAAGTCGTGTAACTAAGTCTTCTTGTGTTGGAAGCTGGAAGTTCTCCAAATTAACTTCCATGTAGAATAAAATGTTTACTAAAGTATAAGTAATAAAAATGTGCCACTCTGAAGATTACATATATGTTATTAAAACTCAAGAGTAAAGGCAACAATTATTTTGGTCTCAGATCAACAAATGCTTTAGGGGAAGAAGTATTTTTTCACTGACATTGTTTAGTATTGCTGGAACATGGTAACAATTAAAAGCAGAACATCTTTTTTTGTTTTAATTATTATCTCTAAATCCTTTTCAGACAATGGACCCTCTTATTGTCTTCACTCAAGGCAGAACTCCCTTGCAACCCACCCTAAGAATGCCCCTCTAGCTGTGGATTTCCACCTTATAAAACTAGAAAAAGCAAAGGTTCTCTAGTTAAAATGTAAACAGGGAGCTCTGTACCATCTGTTCAAAACATCACATGGGTGGGGGAGGGGCACTCTCCAGATCTACCAAAGGCATTTCTACAGAAGCCACAGAAATGTACAGAAGAAACCTGCTAGTCAATGTCAATTTACATAGAACTCCTCATTTGCCCCAGAAGGTTATGATGGTGATGGGAAAAGCAGGTATTAAATGTAAGCACAAAAAGCTACTCTGTAGAAAAGATTTCTGAACTATCAATACATAAAAACAACCATCAAGGGTTTCTGGTCCAGCATGTAAGGAGCTTGGAACTTGTTTCTCTTGACCCAAAAATAAGAAAAAAAATATCATTGAATATATATATAAGAAGAAATATCTCAAATCAACAATCTAAGTTTTCAACTTAGTAAACTAGAAAAACGGAGGGGGGGGGGAGTAAATCCAAAGTAAGCAGGAAAAAAGAAAGAATGAAAATTAAAGTAGAAATTAATGTAATGGAAAACAGGAAAACTATAGAGAAAATCAATGAAATCAAATGCTGATTCTTTGAAAAGATCATTTAAATTGATAAACCTCCAGCCAGGCTAACCAACCAAAGAAGAGAGAAGACACAAATTACTAATAACATAAATGAAAGAGGAACCATTGCTGTTGATTCTCATGGACATTAAAAATAATAAAGGAATATTATGAACAACAATTCTATGCCCACAAATTTAATAACTTTGAAAGAACAGACAAATTCCTTGAAACCCACAGTATTCCAAAATTTACAAAAGGAGAAATAGATAATTTGTATAGGCCTATATCTATTAAAGAAATTGAACCAACAATAACTTTTCAAAACAGAAACCACCAGGCCCATTTGGTATCAATGGTGAATTCTATCAAAGATTTAATGAAGAAATGATATTAATTCTCTACAGTCTCTTCCAGAAATTGGAACACTTAGGGAACACTTCCCAACTCATTTATGAGTCCAGTATTATATTAATACCATATTAATACCAAAACCAGACAATGATTTCAGACCAATATATCTCATGGTATAGATGCAAAAATCTTCACCAAAATATTAGCAAATCAAACTCGACAATATATATAAAAAATTATACATCACGACTAAATTGAATTTATCTCAGCTATGCCAGGCTGATCCAACATTCAAAAATCACTAATATAATCTACCACATCAACAGGCTAATGAGGAAAAATCATATGATCATATAAATAGATGCAAAAAAAGCATTTGAAAAAAATCCAACACCCTTTCATTATAAAATCTCTTAGCAAGCTAGGAATAGAGAAGAACTTCCACAACTTGACAAAGAACATCTACAAAAATCCTATGTCCAACATCATACTTAAAGGTGAGAAACTAGGTGTTTTCCCCTAAGATCAGGAACAAGACAAGGAAGTTCCCACTCACCACTCCTATTCAACATTTTATTGGACATTCTAGCTAATGCAATATACATGAAAAAAATTAAAATAAAATATATACACATTGGGAAGGAAGAAATAAAACTCCTGTTGAGTGCAGAAAATGATTAGGTAGAAAATTCTGAAGAATCAACCAAAAAGTCTCCTGGAACTAAGAAATTATTGTAGCAAGATTGCAGGACACAAGGTTAATATGCAAAAGTCAATTTCTTTCCTAAATACCAACAATCAACAATCAGAATTTGAAATTAAAACACACCACCACTTACATTAGCATAAAAAAGAAATACTTTGGTATAAATCTAACAAAATATATCCAATACTTAGATTTAAAAACTATAAAAACCCCGGTGAAAAAAATCAAAGAAAATCTAAATAAATGGAGATATATTTCACGTTCATGGATAGGAATTTAATATGTCAATTATTCTCTTCTTGATCTATATATTCAACACAATTCCAATCAAAATCCCAGAAAGTTATTTTGTGGATATGGACATGTTGATTCTAATGTTTGTGTTTTTTTTAATAAAATTTTATTTTTTTAAAGATACTTAGATTATACAAATATCACATAAAAAATATAGGGGATTCCCATTTGCCCTGCTCCCCACACCTCCCACAATTTCCCACATAACATCCTTCATTAGTGAGGTACATTCATTGCAATTGATGAACAGTATCTACTTTGGCAAAGATCCTGCTGAGATGTGCATAAGCGTAACCTCTGGAATGACTGCCCAACTCACTTTGAAATCTCTTAGCCATATAAACTCATTTGTCTTTACCTTTTCCCCCTTTGCTCAAGGTCTTTTTTCCAGTTGCACTGCTAGGTGGTGCTTGGTAGTAATCCCTCAGTGCCAGGGAGGCTCATCACCAGGAGTCATGTCCCACACTGGGGGAAAGGTAATGTATTTATATGCTGAGTTTGGCTTAGAGAGAGGCCACATTTGAGCAAAAAGGAGGTTCCCAGGAGGCAACTCTTAAGCACCCTATAATACTAGGCTAAGTTTCAATTTCAAGAATAAAGGTTCATACACACCGTCATCAATATGAAGGGCTTGCCAGTGGACCATCCTCCCTCACTAGTCATTGCCCCTGTACTGAAGGGATTCTTGCTGATCCTTTAGAGAATGTCACAGAGCTCCTCAGGATGGGAATTTGATATTCCTTCAGTTGTTGTGTGAATCGCCACCCACCGTGACAATGCCCAATGAACATTTGAATACGTTTATATGCATTATATGTATGCCCAGGTGAGCTTCCTACATGTATCCCTCATCCCTGACACACCGCATCAGTGATCCTACCCTGCCACAGTTGTAACCGTCTTGTGATACAAAACTTCTTCAAAAATGAAGCCAATAAAAAGCCAAATACAATTAATAAGAAAATGAAATAATACTGGTAGTTTTAAAAATATGAAATAAAAGACAAAAAATTAAAAAAAATAAAAAAATAAAAATTTTGGATAATAAAAAATGAAAAAATATTTTTAAAAAAGTTTTTTGACATTCTGCCTTTCATCACTGTAAGATCTGTTGTCCTATATATACAGTGACATTTTCTTCCATTTATTCCCTGAGTGTTTTACTTTTTTTTTTTTTTTTTTTTTGTCCACAAAGAAGTATTATGTTGCAGAAAATTCATGTACTGAATACAGGTGACTCTCCCATATACCCAACATCCTCTCCCTTTTCCCACTTCCCCTATTAATAACATGTTATGTGTGGATGGTACGTTTGTTACAACTGATGTACAAATAGTGAAACATAGTCTACCAACCATGTTAGATAGTTTACATTATGTTTTACATTTTGGATCATACACTTTTATAAACTCTGATGCAATTCAACATGGCCTGTATCCATAATAGCAAGATAATATAGAATACTTCCATCTCCCTCAAAATGTCCCATGTTCTATCTATTCTATTCCTCCCTCCCCTTCCCCTTAGGACCCACGGCAACCACAAGGCTTCAATCCTTGAAGAACAAGATTCATAGTTACTTGCAACAACACTGAGAACACACTGGTCTTCCCTCCTCTATTAGGCACCGCCCATGCTCTTGAGAGACTCCTGCCCCTCTATTTGAGACATAGCAGGCATCCCCAGGTTGGGAGTCCACTACCTTGCTGCTCATTATGTAGGTCTCTATGCAGTGATATAACATACTATGGCAAGATGAACACTCACACTCCCTAGAAGCCTGCCCCAGATGCACCCTGTCCCACATGCCCCCCACATCCAATAAACCAGTAACCTCACTTGCCATATTGCCAAAAGAGCATTCCCGGCATTGTAGTTTCAACCATGTACCCGTAAATCCCCAGTATTCACCTGCTCCCTCCCCCAACCCTCCCCCCAGTTCCATGGACAGTCCAACCCACCCTCCCCATCCCACTCTCCTGACAATCAGCACCGCCCAACCTAAAAGTATCATTATACCATTGTCATGTCCCTCCACTGTACAACTACACACTTACACCTTATCATATATTTTGCTGATATGGGCATTGGCTCAAAACCTTCTTCTCCCCTTCTATTTCCTGTAAACCTATCTTCCAGACTCTAGCTCTGTGAGTCTGCTCACTTTGCTTAATTCATATCACTGAGGTCATGTAATATTTGTCCTTCAATGCCTGGCTTGCTTCACTTAACATAAGGTCTTCAAGATTCATCCATGTTATCCTCTGTATTAATACTGTATTCCTTCTTACAGCTGAGTAATATTCAATTGTATGTATATACCATAATGTTTATCCATTCATCAGTTGATAGGCATTTGGGTTGATTCCAACTTTTGTCAATAGTGAATAATGCTGCTATGAACATTGGTGTGCATATATCTGTTCATGTCCTTGCTTTCAGTTCTTCTGGGTATACACCCAGCAGTGGAATTGCTGGATCATATGACAATTCTATAGTTAGTTTTTTGAGGAACCACCAAATTGTCCTCCACAGCGGCTGTACCATTCTATATTCCCACCAGCAATGGAAGAAGGTTCTCCTTCCTCCTCATCCTCTCCAACACTTGCAGTCCTCTGTTTTTTCGATAGCCACCAGTCTAATGGGTGTAAGATGGTATAACATTGTAGTTTTGATTTGCATCACTTCCTAATAGTTAGTGATGTTGATCATCTTTTCATGTACTTTATAGCCATTTGTATTTCTTCTTTGGAGAAGTGTCTATTCAAATTACTTGCCCATTTTTTTAAATGGGTTGTTTGTCTTTTTATTTTCAAGGTATAGGATTTATTCATATATGCTGGATATTATGCCCCTATTAGATATATGGTTACCAAATATTTTCTCCCATTGAGTAGGCTGACTTTTCACTTTATTAACAAACTCCTTTGAAGTGCAAAATTTTTTAATTTTGAGAAGGTCCCACTTATTTATTTTTTCTTTCATTGCTTGTGCTTTGGGTTTAAAATTCATGAAACTATTTCCTAATACAAGATCCTGTAGATGATTCCCTACATTATCTTCCACAGTCTTTATGGTCTTGGCTCTTATATTTAGATCTTTGATCCATCTTCAGTTCATTTTTGTATAAGGTGTGAGATGGTGTTCCTTTCTCATTCTTTTGGATGTGGATATCCAGTTCTCCAAGCACCATTTGTTGAAGAGGCCATTATCTCCTATTTGAATGGGCTTCGTTGCCTTGTGGAATATCAGTTGACTGTATATGCAAGGATCTATATCAGAACTCGCAGTTCGGTTCCATTGGTCAGTATGTCTATCCTTGTGCCAGTACTATGCAGTTTTGACCACTGTAGGTTTGTATTATGTTTTAAAGTTAGGTAGTGGGATTCCTCCAATTTCATTTTTCTTTTTCAATATATCTTTGTCTATTCAGGGCCTCTTGCCCTTCCAAATAAATTTCATAGTTAGTTTTTTTCAATTCAGTAAAGAATGCTGTGATTTTTATTGGGATTGCATTAAATCTGTAGATCAGTTTGGGTAGGATAGACATCTTAATGATGTTTATCCTTCCTATCCATGAACAAGGAATATTCTTCCATTTATTTAAGTCTTCTTTGATTTCCTTTAACACCATTGTGTAGATTTCTGCATATTAGTCCTTTACATCTTCTGTAAATTTATTCCTAGGTATTTGATTCTTTTATTTGCTATTGTAAATGGGATTTTTGTCTTGATTTCCTCCACAGATGGCTCAGTATTGGTGTACAGAAATGCTCTTGATTTTTGCACGTTGATCTTTTTTTTCCATTTTTCTGGTGTACATTGATGTTATAACCTGTGATTTCATACTTATTTATAAGCTCAGGAAGCTTTGTTGTAAATTTTTCAGGGCTTTCTATGTATAGGATCATGTCGCACTCAAATAGTGGAATTTTTACTGTTTCCTTTCCAATTTAGATGTCAATTAGGATGCCTATTATATCTCTTTCTTGCCTAAGTGCTTGAGCAAGTACTTCTAACTCAATGTTAAATAGAAGCAGTGAATGTGGCCATCTTAGTCTTGTTCCTGATCTTAGAGGGAAAGCTTTTAGGATTTAACCATTGAATATGATGTTAGCCGTGGGTTTTTCATATATAACCTTTATCATGTTGAGGAAGTTTCCTTCTATTCATATCTTTGTAGTGTTTTTATCAGGAAAGGGTGTTGTATTTTGTCAAATGCTTTTTCTGCATCTATCATGTGGTTTTTTTTCTTTTTTCTGTTTCTGTGGTTTATTACATTGATTTTTCTTATGTTGAACCATCCTTGCATACCAGGGATGAAACCCAATTGGTCATGGTGTATAATTCATTTGGTGTGTTGTTGAATATGGTTAGCAAGTGTTTAGTTGAGGATTTTAGCATCTAGGTTCATTAGAGAGATTGGTCTATAGTTTTCTTTTCTTGTGGCATCTTTGATGACTAATTCTATCTCGTTATTTGTGATTGGTCTGTTGAGTTTCAGTTTCTTCTTTTGACAATGTAGGCTGCTTGTTTCTAAGAATTTGTCCATTTCCTCTAAATTATCCATCTTGTTGGCATATAATTTTTCAAAGTATCTTCTTATGATATTCTTTATTTCTTTGGGGTCAGGCATGTTATCTTCTTCCTCTTTTCTTATTTTATGTATTTGAATCTTATCCCTTTTTTTCTTTGTTAGCCTAGCTAAAGGTTTGTCAATTTTCGTAATCTTTTTGAAGAACCAGCTTTTGGTTTTGTTTATTTTTTCTATTGCTTTATTATTTTCAATTTCATTTAGTTCTGCTCTAATTTTTGTTATTTCTGTTTTCTACTTTGGGTTTAGTTTGTTGTACTTTTTCTAATTCCTGCAGGTGTACAGTTAGGTCTTTGATTTTAGCTCTTTCTTCTTTTTTAATATAGGCATTCATGGCTATGAATTTTCTCTCAATACAGCTTTTACTGTATCCAATAGGTTTTAATGTGTTGTTGTCATTTTCATTTGTTTCAAGGTAGTTACTGATTTCTTTTGATATTTCCTCCTTGACCCACAATTTGTCAAATAATTTATTGTTTAACTTCCATATCTTTGTGCCTAATCTGGTTCTCTGCCCCTTACTGATGTCCAGCTTCATTCCACTGTGGTCAGAGAAGTTACTTCATATAATTTCAGTCTTTCTGAATTCATTGAAATTTGTTCTGGTGCCTAGCATGTGGTCTATCCTGGATAATAATCCATGTGCACTTGAGAAGAATGTATATCCTGCTGTATTTGGGAGTAATATTCTGTATATATCTATTAGGTCCAGATCCTCTAATATATTATTCAAAATCTTTGTTTCTTTATTGATTCTCTGTTGAGACATTCTGTCTAATAGTGATAATGGTGTATTAAAGTCCCCCATTGTACTGTAGAGGCATCTATTTCTCCACTTAATTTTTCCAGTGTTTGCCTCAGTGTTTTGATGCGCTCTAGTTAGGTGCATAAATGTTTATGATTGTTCTTACTTCTTGGTAGATTACCCTTTTTATTAATATATAGTGTCCTTCTTTGTCTCTTACAATAGTTTTGGATTTAAAGTCTATTTTGTCTGATATTAGTATCGCTACTCCCACCCTTTTTTGGTTATTGTTTGCTTGTAAAATTGTTTTCCAACCATTCACTTTCAGCCTCCTTGAATACCTGAGTTTAAGGTGGGTGTCTTGTAGCAGCATATCCATAGATCATATCTCCTTCTCCATTCTGCCAATCTGTGTCGCTTGACTGGTGAGTTTAATCCATTAACATTGAATGTTATTACCGTCAATGAATTACTTACATTAGCCATATTTTCTTTAGGTTTATGTATGCTATATGTTGTTTTTATTTCTATTTTTACATTTTTAGTTGTACTTGCATCTCTTCCAACTCTGTCTCTCCTGTTTTTTCCTTTTAACCTGAAGAACTTCCTTTAGTATTTTTTGATGTGCAGGTTTCATATTGACATATTCTCTTAATTTCTGTTTATCTGTGAATATTTTTAGCTCTCCCTCATTTTTGAATAGTTGCTGGATAAAGAATTCTTGGCTGGAAGTTGTTTCTTTTAGTAACTTAACTATATCATACCACTGCCTTCTTGCCTTCATGGTTTCAGATGAGAAATCAGCACTTAACTTTATCAAGCTTCCCTTGTATGGGATGATTCCCTTTTCTATTGCTGCTTTCAGTATTCTGTCTTTGTCTTGAGCATTGGACAATTTGACAAGTATATGTATTGGAGTAGGCTTGTTAAGATTTATACTCTTTGGATTGTGCTGCACTTCCTGGATATGCACGTCCATCTCCCTCAATAGGGTTGGGAAGTTTTCAGCCATTATTTCTTCCAACACTCCTTCTGTCTCCTTTCCCTTCTCTTCTCCTTCTGGGATGCCTATAATGTGTATGTTTGTGCATTTCATGTTGTCATTCAAATCCCTAAGTCCCTGTTGAATTTTTTTCTATCTTTTTATCTATCTATTCTACTATCTGTTTGAATTCAGATGTACTGTCTTCCACATCACTGATTCTTTCAACTGCCTGTTCAAATCTGCTGTTGTGTGCTTCCAGTGTATTTTTTATTTCTTGGATTGTGCCATTCATCATCATCATATCTGTTATCTTTTTATCTATGTTTACATTTCCTTCAGTATGTTCTCCCGGTGACTTCTTAATATCCTAAATGTCTTCCTTCACTTTATTAAGTTGACCCCTGATCTTTGTTTGGACATCTCTGATTAGTTGTTCCATGTTCTGCATCTCCTCTCATTTTTTAGTTTGTTCACTGGACTGAGCCATCTCTTCCTTTTTCTTAGTATGACTTGTAGTTTTTTGTTGGTATCTAGGTATCTATTTATCTTGATGGGCTTATTTAGTTGATTAGCTCTCTCTCTATTCTTTGGTTTTATTATGTTGTTGTATTTGTGTGGGTGGTAGGGCTTCACTTTCACATTTCATTCCTCTTTTTCTATTTCCTTGTTGTTGTCTGTGTTCCCTTGAAAGAAAAAAAATTTGGACCAAAGAAAAGGAAAGAGATAGGAAAGAAAAAGAATAATAGTAATAATAGTAGTAAAATGTAGGAGAGGAACTGTCCAAGACCTAGGAAATTGAAATTTTAACATGAGTAAAAAGCACAGAGTAATAAGATTAAAAAGGTGGGATAGAAACAATGAGCCAAGAAATAGAATAGAGGAAAATATATAGATCAAATTAAAAGGCTGGAATGGTGAGAAGAGGGGAAAAGAAAAGTGTGAAGAGAGAAAGAAAAAAGTAAAAAAAAGAAAGTAAGCAGAAAAAAGGAGAGAGAGTGCAATAAAAACAAGAAAAATTGGACACCAAAAAAAAAAAAAAAAAAAATGAAAAAAAAAAAAAAAAAAAAAGTGGAGTGAAAAACAACAGAAAACAGAAGATAAAAAGATGAAGGAGGGAAAAGAAATAGCATAGGAAGTGTCAATCAGTGAACAAAAAAAAAAAAAAAAAAAGGAAAATCAAGGAGAGAAACAAAGAGGGGAAACACCACAAACAAGAAACAAGACAGCAGCAACTTGTTTTAAAAAAGGAGAGAGAGGAAAAAATTTTAAAAATTTAGAAAAAAAAAAAACAGCCTTTTCTCTTAGACCCCTAAGGATCCTTTCAGGGTGCTGGTGTTCATCAATCACTCACCCTACAGCCTGCCCTCTGCTGGTTTTTTGAACCAGATTTTAGTGAGTAAAATAAGGGAAATAAAAAAAGAGGTACCACCCCCCCCCTTTTTTTTGAAAAAATAAATAAATAATAAGATATCCAAGAAAAGTTAATACAAAGAGAATGTCTATATGGTCCCTGTCATAAAGTTTTAGCTGGATGCCTGATAACCTGGTGGATCACTTTTCAAGGAAGAGCTGGGAATAGAACTAGGGACCCTGTACATGCTAGGCAGGAATACTTCCACTGAACTATTCTGCCTCCTTAGGTTAACCTTTCAGAAGACTATCTGCCCATTTTCCCTCGGATATGTTGGATTCCCTGCAGTCTGCTGGAGCCCTGCTGATCAACTGCCTGTCTCTGCTCTGCTTCCTCTTGGATGTAATTCCTCTCTTTACCTAGGCAGCTAGGCATGACAGCCTGCCTGAGGAGATCCCCTTTCCTCTCCCTATCAAGTCCAGGTCCCTTCTGATATTCAAAGGGGGCCCAGCTGGCTGAACTCACTGCAAAGAAATCACTCTCCACCCTCCCAGACCCCTCTTCCTTACAGGGAATCTGTCACACTCCCGTTTGGAGCAGGGAGCCAGGGGCTCCACCTAGGCTGTCCACCCTGAGGACCAGGTATGTGTGCCACTTCCATCCACCAAGGCAAGCAACCCATGATTTACCCATCTTCTCTTTCTGTCCAGGACCTTCCTAGGTGACACAGAGCACCTTCCCATTCTATATATATCCAAAGGAGCTGTCAGGGAGGATGACGTCTACTCTTCTCTCAGATATAATTCACCAGGAGTTTTACCCTTGCTTAATATCTCGGGTGGGGGAGGGGAGTCCTTCCCGGCAGCCAGGAGATTTAATAACTCATGATTATTTGTTTTGGCTTCTTCATCTTTCTGACCTTCACTCTTCTGGGTGTTGTGAAGCAGTATCCTGGTTTGCTGTACCCCAAAACAGGTCCCCCAGGCAGCCTCTGGTTCTTTCTCTATTGTTTTAGTGTGAGCTGAGCCTTGTCTGCCTAACCCGTCAGCCATGTTTCTCTCTGGTTCTCTTAACTTCATCTCTGATTCTAAAGTTTATATTGAAAGGCAAAAGATTCAGAATTGCCAGCACAATACTGAAAAAGAACAAAGTTAGAGGACTGTGCTATCCAAATTCAACACTTACTATAAACCTACAGTGATTGAGACAGTATGGTATTGGTAAAAGATTAGACAACTACATCAATGGAATAGAATAGAGAGCCCAGACACAGACCTGCACAAGAGTAGTCAACTAATTTTTAACAGAGGAGCCAAGGCACTTCAGTGAAAGAAAAGATAGTCTTTTCAACATGTGGTGCTAGAAACCTGGACATCTACATGCAAAAAATAAATAAGTGAATATAGACATGTACTTTATACCTTTCACAAAAATAAACTCAAAATGGATCAAAGATCTTTGGAAAGCACAAAACTATAAAACTTCTAGAAGATAACATAGGAGAAATCCTATAACCTTGGGTTTAGTGATGACTTCTTAGATACAACCCTCAAAACATGATCTCTGAAAGAATAGAGTTAGACTTCCTTAAAATAAAATCTTCTGTGAAGGACATTGTTAAAAGAATGAAAAGACAAGCCACAGACTGGGAAAAATATTTGCAAAACATGTACCTTATATAGGACTTGTTATATCTAAAATATACACACAAAAATAAATAAATAAAAAATAAAATAAAATATACAAATAACACTTATGATTCAATAATAAGAAAACAAACAACCCAACTAAAATATGAATGTGGTGGTTTGATGTTATTGATGAATCCCAAAAAGTAATACTGATTATGTTTGTAAACTGGTCAGTTCTTCTGGTCTAGTGATACCCTTAGATTGTATTGAATTCAGAGGTTTCACTTTTACTTGATTAAATTATTACTAGGGCTTTCATAGGGCCCTGTCAGTAGGACGTTGAGTCCCTGACCCCTTGGTGGGTAGAGACTCACAGAGAAAATGACAAGGCAGAGGAGACAGTTGGATTTTTTTTATATTGGAGCCCCAAGAAGTAAACACACAGAGAAGCAGATACTTGAAGAAGGAGAGAGAACCTGGGAAGACAGACGTGCTGTTAGCCTGATAGCCTATGGCTGGCCTTGTGGAGAGAGCAGAGCAGCTGAGCCCAGAGAGAAATGAGCCCCAGGAGAGAGACAAGACTTATCCAGCCTACAGCTGATATTGGGAGAAGCTGGGACCATGGAGCCTTAAGAGGGAGCCTGAAGCCTCGCAGATGTTGGCAGCCATCTTGCTCCAACACGTGGCAACAGTCTTTGGTGAGGGAAGTAATTTATGCTTTATAGCCTGATAACTGTAAGCTTCTACCCCCAAAAAACTCCCTTTATAAAAGCCAACAGATTTCTGGTATTTTGCATCAGCACCCCTTTGGCTGACTAATACAATGAACAAAAGAGATGAACAGATGTGTCACCAAAAGAGATATACAGATCATAAATAAGCATATGAAAAATGATAAACATTGCAAATAACAACAACAATGAGGTACTACTACTGCACACCAAAATCTGGGTTATCCCTGCTAAATAACATCAATTTGGGCAAACTTTCTCTCTCCTCCTCCTCTTCCTCTTCTTCCTTCTGTTCCCTTTCTTTCTTTTTTCTTTTTTTTAACATGAATGAATGTTTTTAATTATGTTGAGCAAAGGAAACCACATGCAAAAGTATACACTGTATGATTACATGTACATGAAGTTCTAGAATACGGAAAGCTAAGCCACAGTGAATAAAGTCATAATATTGGTTACGTGGGAAAAGTAAAGAAGTTTGGCTGAAAAGGGCACATGGGTATTTGCTAGGATGATCAAAATGTCCTAAATCTTAACTGGGGTGGTAGGTACATAAGTGTGTCTATTTTTCAAAATTCAAACTAAACATTTAAAATCTGTGTAATGTATTACATGTAAATTATACCTCAAAAATGTCTTAAAATTGTTTACTCTATTAAATTTCAATAAAACTACACATATGCCAAATTATTTGATGAGAAAGTGATAAAGGAAAACAAAAATAGAACATATAAGTAATTCTGAAATCACCTCAATTTTTTGAAGATGCAGTTATATATTCAAGTTTTTTAGTACTTAGGAAAGGAAGTCAACTCATCCCTATCTACTGTCTGTTACATAAGCAAAACAAGATCAATTGCAGGGCATTGCTCTGAGATGCTGAACTTCCTATGATAGATACTCAAGTTTCTTTTTTTTTAAAAGATTTTATTTATTTATTTATTTATCCCCCCCTTGCTGCTTGTGCTCACTGGGTCAGCTAACCACGCCGTGCGGGGGGGCTTGCCCCCACCAGGAGGCCCCGGGTTCGGTTCCCGGGGCCTCCCACATGGTAAACGGGAGCCCTACTGATTGAGCCACAGCCGCTTCCCCTCAAGTTTCTTTAAGTCAACCCAGATACCAAGTTTAGTATAAATTCTTCCTTCTTTATGCTTTTCAGCTAGCTGGTTACCAATTCCTGAATTAAACCAAGAGTATCTCATCCATTTATTTATTTATTTATTTATTTGTTTATTTGTTTTTATTTATTATTTTTACAGAGAACAAAATGAATATAATAATTCAAGATACAACCCATGACAATTACACAGCCAAGGTGTGGCTGATAATCTCTGTCTTTTCTCTTTTTTTATAATATATATTTTAAAAGATGCTTAGATTACATAAATGTTACACAAAAATTACAGGGATTCCCATTTTCCCCACCTCCCACACCTCCCACAACATCCCACACAAACATCATTAGTGTGGCTCATCACCTGCAATGGATATACACATCCTGGGGCTCCGCCACCAAGCATGGACCATAGTTCACATTGTAGACCACACTCTCTCCCACACAGTTCTGCATGGTATATGCTGATGTAAAATGGCCTATATCTGTCATTGTAATGTCACTCAGGATAATTCCCAAGTCCTGAAAAAGCACCTGTATTACAACTGCTTTTCCCTTTCCTGCCCCAAAAGTGTCCAGTGGCCACTGGCTCCACCTCACTATTGTAATTTCTTCCATTGCTTGAATCACAATATGTCTACAACAGAATACCATTAAGTCCACTCTAGTCCATATCTCTTCCCCCAATCCTGAGGAGTTTGGGATGGTAATGTCCACTCCACCTCCAAGTGAGAAGGGGCTTATATCCCATGGATACGGTGGATGGAATTATCCTGCCTGCAGCTGCAGGCTTTCTCCATTCCCTGGGATGGCCGTTGTCCATCATCATCTCCTCACCAGGTGACTTGGGTGAGTCCATTGAGCTGTAGAGTAGGAGTTGCAGCTCCACCAAGATTCCAGGCACAGCTGGCACATGGGCAGGCCAGAGGCTCCAATCACTGGAAGTATACCTACAAACTCCAGCATCACATATAGGTTTTAATAGGAGGGACTGATGGACCATGTGCAGGGAGGACTTATTCGAGTCCAACTCTGTCACTCTCAGGAGCACAGATTCCAAAATAGAGCCCACTGATAAGGCATCAATCTCTGGAGCTATTCCCCTTTATATAGGACCTGGGTGTCTCCAGAGCTCTCAGGAGCCCCTCTGTGTGGGGTGATATCCACTTTGGTATTCTATGAGACCCTACTGAGGTATGTGTAAGCGTTACCTCTGCGATGACATCCCAACTCCCTTTGAAGTCTCTTAGCCACATGAACTTATTTGTCTTTACCTTTTCCCCCCTTTTATTCAAGGTCTTTTTCCAGTCATATTGCCAGTTGGCACTTGGTATTAATCCTTCGTTGCCAGGGAGGCTCATCCCCGGAAGTCATGTCCCACAATGGGGGGAAGGTAATGCTTTCATATGCTGAATTTGGCTTAGAGAGAGGCCACATTTGAGCAAAAGGAGGCTCTCAGGTGGCAACCCTTAGGCACCCCATAACAGTAGGCTAAGTTTCAATTACAAGAGCAAAGACTCGTAAGGCTAGTCATCAATAACAAGAACCCATTAGTGGACCATCCTCCTTTGCCAGACACTGCCCCTGTTGCTACTCCCTTGGAGAATGTGGCAGAGCTCCCCAGGCTGGGAATTCAGTATTCCCTCATTTATTGAGTGATGGTCTTCCCACTGTGACCATGCCCCACCCCTTGATCATTTAGATAATTTTATATATCTTTCATGTATATTCAGGTGAACTTCCTCCCATGAAATCCCCATCCCAGACACCCCCCACAAATGATCCTCTCCTGCCCCCTCTGTAACCCTTCTGTGATCCAAACCTTCCTTGAAGATGAAGCCCATATAATAGCCAAATACAATTAATAGGAAAATAAAATAATAAAGATAAGTTTAAATATAAGAGATAAAATACATGGAAACTTAAAAAAAATAAAATTAAAGGATTGGGATATTCAGAAAATGGGAAAAAACAAAATAAATAAATAAATAAATTTTTAAACATTTTTCTTTTTATCACTACATTATCAGGTGTCCAGTCTGTACTGTGGCACCTGCCCCTCTCACTCCCCAGTGTCTCCCGAATTTTCATTTAATTTTCAAAGAAGTTTTAGGTCACAGCAAAGTCACACACAGAATACTAGAGACTCTCATATGACCAACCTCCTTCCCCTTTCCTCACACCATATTAAAACCTTTTTTATGTGGATGGTAGCACTGTTAAAACTGTTATACAGATAGTGAAGCATAGCTACTAAACATTGTCAATGGTTCACAGTATAGTTTAAAATTTAGACGGTACAGCTTAATAATTTTTGATGATATTTACCATTTCCTGTGTCCATTACTGTAATGTAATGAAAAACATTTCCCATGACCACTAAATACCCCCTGTTTGATCTTTTCTGTTCCTTCCTCCCCATCCCCCTGGGGCACATGACACTCCCCTGTCTTGATTCATTGGATGACAAGATTCATAGTTACATGCAACAAGAGGTCTTGACATGCTGATTATCCTCTTCTATTAGGATCCACACTTGCACCTAAGAGACACCCACCTGTCTGTTTCTGGGTGAATCAGTCCTCCCAAAGATGGGGGTCCATCTCCTACCCACTAACCATGTGGGTCTCAACTCCCCACGACAACACATTATGACAGGATGAACACTCACACACTCCCCAGAAGCCTACTCCAGATGCACACCTTGCTGAATGCAGCCCCAACCTACACCCTAAACCAGGGACACTACCTTGTCATACTGCCATAAGAGCATTCCCACTCCTGCATTTTCAACATCATACCCACAACTCCCATGTTCACCTAGTCCCCTTCCCATCTCTCCCCCCAGGATCCTGGGTATTCTAACCCACCCTTCCTAATCTACCCACCTGTCAACCCTGCACCACCAAACCCAGTAATATCACTACCCATCTGTGCTATCCTTCAATATGCAACAATACTCTATCACTTTACCATAGATTATATCTATATGGTTGATGGCTCACAACGTTCTCTTCTCTTTCTCTCCCTTGTTAACCTATGTTTTAGACACTGGTTCTCAGAGACTGCTCACTTTCCTCAATTCAAATCAGTGAGGTCATATACTGTTCATCCTTCAATGCCTGCCTTGCTTCACTCAACATAAGGTCTTCAAGATTCATCCATGTTATTCCATGTGTTAGCACTTTATTCCTTCTTACAGCTGAGTAATATTCCATTATATGTATGTCCCACATTTTGTTTATCCATTCATCTGTTGATGGGCACCAGGGCTGATTCAAACTTTTGGCAATAGTGAACAATGCCGCTATGAACACTGATTTGTATATATCTGTTCGTGTCTTTGCTTTCAATTATTCTGGGTATATACCCAGCAGTAGAAACACTGGATCATACGGAAAATCTATTGTTAGTTTTCTGAGGAACCACCAAACTGTCCTCCACAGTGGCTGGACCATTCCACAGTCCCACCAGCAGTGGATGAGGGTTCTTATTCCTCCACATCCTCTCCAACACTTAAAGTCTGCTGGTTTTTTAATAGCTGCCATTCTGATGGGTGTAAGATGGTATCTCATTGTAGTTTGGTTTGCATTTCCCTAATAGCTAGTGATGTCGAGCATTTTTTCATGTGCTTTTTAGCCATTTGTATTTCTTCCTTGGAGAAGTGTCTTTCAGGTCACTTGCCCATTTTTTAAATGGGTTGTTTGTCTTTTTATTTTCAAGGTGTAGGATTTCTTTATATATGCAGGATATTAGGCTCCTATCAGATAAATGGCTGCCAAATATTTTCTCCCATTGGGTAGGCTGCCTTTTTATTTTCTTAATAACGAAATGTTCTTTGAGGTGCAGAAGTTTTTAATTTTGAGGAGATCCCATTTATCTATTTTTTCTGTTGCTGCTCATGCTTTGCGTGTGAAGTTCATGAAACCATTTCCTATTACAAGGTCCTGTAGATGTGTCCCTACATTTTCTTCCAAGGTCTTTATGGCTTTGGCTCTTATATTTAGATCTTTGATCCATCTTGAGTTGATTTTTGTATAAGGTGTGAGATGTTATTCCTCTCTCATTCTTTAGTTTATGGATATCCAGTTCTCCAAGCACCACTTGTTAAAGAGGCCCTTCTATCCCAACTGAGTGGGTTTGGTGGCCTTGTCGAATATCAGATGACTGTATATGTGAGGATCTATATTAGAACTCGCAGTTTGGTTCCATTGGGCAGTAGGTCTATCCTTGTGCCAATACTATGCAGTTTTGAGCACTGTAGCTTTGTAGTATGTTTTAAAGTCAGGTAATGTGATACCTCCAACTTCATTTTTCTTTTTCAATATATCTTTGGCAATTCGGGGCCTCTTACCTTTCAAATATATTTTGTAGTTAGTTTTTCCAGTTCCTTTAAAAAAAGTGTTGATTTTTATTGGGATTGCATTAAATCTGTAGATTAGTTTGTGTAGAATAGACATCTTGATGAAGTTTAGTCTTCATATCCATGAAAAGGAAATAGTCTTCCATTTGTTTATGTCTTCTTTGATTTCCTATAACAGTGTTGTGTAGTTTTCTGTATAAATTTGTTCCTAGGTATTTGATTCTTTTAGTTATTATTGTAAATGTTAATTTTTTCTTGATTTCCTCCTCAGATTGCTCGTTATTGGTGTACAGAAATGCTACTGATTTTTGAGCATTGATCTTATAGCCTGTGACATTACTGAACTCCTTTATAAGTTCTAGAAGCTTTGTTGTAGATTTCTCAGGGCTTTCTACATATAGGATCATGTCATCTGCAAATAATGAAATTCATCAATGTAGGCTGTTTGTGAGTGTCTAGAAATTTGTCCATTTCCTCTAAATTATCATTCTTGTTGCCATATAATTTTTCAAAATATCCTCTTATGATACTCTTTATTTCTGTGGGATCAGCAGTGTTATCCCTTTTCTCGTTCCTTATGTTGTGTGTTTGCATCTGTTCTCTCTTTTTCTTTGTTAGTCTGGCTAAGGGTTTGTCAATTTTATTGATCTTCTTGAAGAACCAGCTTTTGGTTTTGTTTATTTTTTATAGTGCTTTCTTATTCTCTATTTCATTTAGTTCTGCTCTTATGTTTGTTAGTTCCTTCTTTCTACTTCCTTTAGGTTTAGTTTGTTGTTGTTTTTCCAGTTCCTCCAAGTATGCAGTTAGGTCTTCAATTTTAGCTCTTTCTTCTTTTTTAATATATGTATTTATGTCCCTCTCAGGACAGCTCTGGCTGCATCCCATAGGTTTTGTTATGTTGTGTTGTCATTTTCATTAGTTTCAAGGTAGTTACTGATTTCTTTTGAGATTTCCTCCTTGACCCACTGTTTGTCTAAGAGTGTGTTGTTTAACTTCGACATCTTTGTGCCTAATCTGATTTTCTGGCCCTTAGTGATTTCCAATTTCATTCCATTGTGGTCAGAGAAATTACTTTGTATAATCTCAATCTTTCTGAATTCATTGAGAGTTGTTCTGTGGCCTAGCATGTGGTCTTTCTTGGAGTATGATCCATGTGCCCTCAAGAAGAATGTAAATCCTGCTGTATTTGGGTGTAGTGTTCTGTATATGTCTATTAGGTCCAGGTCTTCCTGTATTGTTCAGAGTCTTTGTTTCTTTATTGATTCTTTGTCTAGATTTCTGTATAATGGTGATAATGGTGTATTAAAGTCCCCCACTATAATTGTAGAGGCTTTTATTTCTCCACTTAGTTTTTCCAGAGTTTGTCTCATGTATTTTGAGGCACCCCCACTAGGTGCATAAATGTTTATGATTGTTCTCTCTTCTTGAGAGATTACCCCTTTTACAAATATATAGTGTCTATCTTTGTCTCTTACAATAGTTTTGCATTTAAAGTCTATTTTGTCTGATATTACAATAGCTACTCCTGCTCTTTTTTGGCTATTGTTAGCTTGTAAAATTGTTTTTCAGCCATTCACTTTCAGCCTCCTTCAATCCCTGGGTAGAAGGTGGGTTTCTTGTAGACAGCGTATATATGGATCATATTTCCTTATCCATTCTGCCAATGGATAATCCTTTAACATTCAGTGTTATTACTTGCAACGAATTTCTTACTTCAGCCATTTTTTCTTTGGGTTAATGTATGTCATATGTTGTTTTGTTTCTGTCTTTTTAGTTGTTTGTAAACACTCCTCCAACTCTCGTTACCTTTTTTTTTTTCCTTTCAACTTGTAGAACATTCTTTAGTATTTCTTGAAGTGCAGGTTTCTTATTGGCACAGTCTCTTAATTTCTGTTTATCTGTGAATATTTTGAACTGTCCATCATTTTTGAATGCCAGTTTTGCTGGATAGAGAATTCATGGCTGGAAGTTTTTTTCTTTTAGTACTTTGACTATGTCATACCACTATCTTCTTGCCTCCATGGTGTCGATGAGAAATCAGCACTTAATCTTATTGTGCTTCCCTTGTATGTGATGATTCTCTTTTCTCTTGCTGCCTTGAGTATTTTCTCTTTGTCTTAAGCATTGGACATTTTGACAAGTATATGTCTTAGAGTTGGCCTGTTGGGATTTATACTGTTTGGGGTGCGTTGTGCTTCCTGGATCTGCACATCCATCTCTCTCAATAGGGTTGGGAAGTTTTCAGCCATTATTTTCTTCAACACTCCTTCTGTTCCCTTTCCTTTCTCTTCTCCTTCTGGGATGCCTACAATGCATATGTTTGTGTGTTTTGTGTTGTCGGTTAAATCCCTGAAACCCTGCTGGTTTTTTTCTGTCTTTTTGTCTATCCCTTCTACTATCTGTTTAATTTCAGATGTATTGTCTTCACCATCACTATTTCTTTCTTCTGCCTGTTCAAATCTGCTGTTATGTGAACCCACTGTCTTTTTGATTTCTTGGATTGTGCCACTGATCACCATCATATCTGTTATCTTTTTATGTATGTTTACAATTTCTTCAGTATGTTCTCCCAGTGTCTTCTTAATATCCTTAATCTCTTCCTTCACTTCATTAAGTTGTTCCATGATATTTGTTTGGAAAGCTTTGATTAATTGTTCAATGTTCTACATCTCTTCCTGGTTTTTAGTTTGTTCATTGGACTGGTCCATGTCTTCCTGTTTCTCAGTGTGGTTTGTAATTTTTTGTTTCCCTCTGGTCATCATTTTATCTTGATGGGTTTATTTGGTTGATTAGCTTCTCTCTCTGCTCTAGAGTTTTATTTAGCTGGTGGTTCTGAGTGCGTGTTAAGTTTTCTCTTTGACACTTTTTCTTATTATTTTATTTCCTTGCTTCTTTCTATGTTCCCTTGAAGGCAAAAGATTAGGACCAGAGGAATTGAAAGATGTGAGAAAGGAAGAAGGATAATACTAATATTGATAAAAGTTAGAAGAGGTCCATATAAGACTTAGTGAAATAAATATTTAGCTCATATATGCAGTGTAGGGTAATAGGAAAAAAAGTGGAGTACCTACAATGGACTGGGAAACCAAACTGAGGAATATATATATAATGATTTAGAAGACTAGAATGGTGAGGAGGGAGAGAAAGAGTAAAGAAAGGGCTGAAAAGAAAAAGTTAATATTAATAAAAAAGAAGAAAACAGAATAGATAGAATAGAAATTGACACCCTTAAGTTGTGGGCTAATGAAAAAACGTGGTATGTAAGAACCGCAACAGAAAGCAGAAGGCAGAAAGATGAAGGAAGGAAAAGAGGTAGCTTGGGATACAAAATCAGAATAGACAGAGAATGGGAAATCACTGAAGAAGCAGCACAACAAAGAAGAGACAAGCTAGCAGCACCTAATTAAATAAAAAAAGAAAGAAAGAAAGAAAAAAGAAGGGGGGAAGGAAAGAGGAAAGAAAAGCAAGAGACAACAAATAAACAGAGAAAGCAAACAACCACATAAGCAAACAGTCAAACAAATCTAAGGAAGAACAGTGTTCCTTCTTGGGCCCTTGTGGAACCTCTCAGCCTGCTTGTGTTTATCAATCAATTGTATTAAACTAAATTAAAAAGAAAAATTCATTTTTTATTTTTTAAAGAGACTGTCTTTTTTTTTTTTTTTTTTTGGCAAAATAAAGGGCCCAAAAGAAGTCCTCTTCTAGACCACCCCCTTCACCGAGGGGACCCTAACTAGGCTCGTGGAAACTAATTAAGCACTTCCCACTTCCTGGCCTCCCCAGGGGAGCTGAAGCTCTGGTGCTTGTCAGTGCAGAATGATAAAATTGCCTGACTCCACACCCTCTGGAGCCAAGCCTCAATGTCACCAGGCTGCTGGGTAAATCGGGCTTCCTCAGTAGATTCGCCTCTCCCCTCAGCCTGGCGCTCCTCAAAGCTATGAGGGGGTCCAGGCAGCCAAATCCACAGAAAGGAAACCCCTCTCCACCTTCTGTCAGAACCCTCCCACTCTTGGAGTATGCTCCCTCTCACTGGGTTGCCGGTGGCGGGAATTGGGGCATATCCCTGGGCAGCTGGATAAATCAACTTCCTCAGCAGATTCGCCACTCTCTTCTGCCTAGTAATGATTCAAACCAGCTATTTTGTTTCCAAAGCTGCAAGGGGTTCCAAGCAGCCAAATCCACAGAAAGCAAAGCCCTCTCAACCCTTCACCAGAACCCTCCCACTCTCAGAGAACACTCCCTCTCACCGGGTTGCCGGCGGGAGTCGGGGCTCAAACCAGCCTTTTTCTCTGAGAGTGGTGCTTAGCCATCTGTGTTAACCTCCATGGGTAGGGTTAAAACTCACGAATCTCTGCCAAGCAATCCATGCTGTCAAGCTGCCTCCAGAAAGATGTCCCAAGCTTCTTGCTCCATGCACCCACAGCACAGATCCCTGGGCAGGACCCTGTCACCAATCAGCCATCCTCACAGAGAGTGAGTCAGCGAGTGCCCTCCTAAACTGACGCCATCTTCCTGTTCCTCCCTTCTGTTCCCTTTCCTTCCCTTCTCCTTTTCCTCCTTCTTCTTTAACAAATAAGGAAATGGAGATCCAAAGAAGCTTAGTCCATATTCTTATCTACATGAATGCTCTTAAATTATATAACAGCCTCTATCACATCTCCCTAAAAGCCTGTCTTTTCTTTTACTACTTTCTTAGTCTTTGACTCTATCTTCAGAATTGAGTCCAGTGCAGGTTATATAATAGAGGATCATACATTCCACCTGAATAAATGCATTCTCACTATTGTCAGTTGCTTTTTAACATAATTTTTTTCCAGATCTGTAATGTGTAAACTCTCCCACTTTCCCTTTTCTGAGGTCATTCCAGTTTGCTAATGTGGCTTTTAAATTGCAGCACCCAAAACATGCACATCTCCTGAGCTCTTCTGTTTAATATTCACCAATTAAAATACTCAACATTTCCCTTCCCCTAGGCTTATTCCAAGAACCACGACCACTCTCTCTGAACCGGTCTTCAAAAATAAAGGCTTAATTGCAAACAATGAGAAACATGATATAGATACTTAAAGCCATATCTTTCATTAAGAAAAAGTTTTAGAAAGTCAACAATGGTCTTATTTCCAGCGTTAGAATTATCTGTAAAGGCAATGACAGAATAACATTTAAATCAAGTCAGAAAGAAAAATAAGGAATAGACCAATGTTTCACTACATATCACAAAACCCTCACTTTTAGCACACTCTCACCTTTTACAGAGTCAGAGCTGAAGATTTGCTCTACCCTGAGAGACAATAGTTTTCTAGGAGAAAGGCTAGGAACAGAGGCTGGAACCCCTGACACATGCAGCTAATTCTGTCTGGATAAGGTGCTCTGGTCAGAGGATGTCTGGAAAGTCAAAAGGCTCTTTTAGTCATTCTAAAACTTTCGTTAACCTTTCTCTTGCCCTGTCAGGAGATATTTTGGGTGCTCACTATTTCAGTACCTCGAAGGAAGTCTATCTTTTTATTCTTTCCTTGTAATTGGCCTTTGTTCTGACTATTGTTTTCTCACAGGGTTTGTTTGTGAGTGACATGAAGAAATCATGTATACCCATTGTCTATAGCACAGTCCAATAAGTGGGGTTTGGTAAGGGGAATGGGGGTGCAGAGCTGTAATATATGGAACTACATTATTAGGCCCTTGAATTCTCCATCAGGAAGAGGTATTGTATTAGTTTCCTAGGGCTGCCATTACACATTATCAAAAACTGAGTGGTTTAAAATAAAAGAAATTTATTCTCTCACAGTTCTTGAGGCCAAAAGTTTGAAATCAAGGTGTTGGCAAGGCCATGTTCCCTCTGGAGTTTCTGGGGAAGAATGCTTCTCTGTGTCTTCTAGCTTCTGGTGGTTGCCAGCAATACTTGGCATTCCTTGGCTTGTGGCAGCAAAACTCCAATCTCTGCCTCTGTAGTAACATGGTGCTCTACCTGTATGTTTGTGTCTCTGTGTCCAAATTTTCCTCTTCTTTTAAGGATATCAATCATTGGTTTAGGGCCCACCCTTATCAATTATGACCTCATCTTAACTAGATTATACCAGCAAAGACCCTATTTCCAAAATAAGGTCACTTTCAAAGGTTCAAGGTAGACAGGAATTTTGTAGACACAATTCAAACCAGTACATGTGCCCATCTAGAATCTCTTTAGATGTCAGTTATGGATCTTCCATTCACAATGTCAGGTATCCAAAGTTTGACTTGGGTAAAACTGTGGTAGGAAAACATCGCCTATGAGACTTTACACTCTTCTTTTTGCCAACCCTTTTCCAAACTGTAACTTGCCTCTGACTCCAGCTTGGGGCTCCATTATTTTCATCTAGTTTTCTGGAAAACTTCTCTCCCCACATCTCACTCTCATTTTCCAGTTTCTTGGCAGGCTGTATTCTCCACCTCTTTTCTATCATCCGCCATCCACCAAATAAATGATATCCAATATCTGTTTAATTCATTCATGTCTGTTTGCCATAAAGTTGTAATGTTGATGTGGTAATGGAAACAAACCTATTCCAAGTAATTTGTACACCTATATTGAAACAAGAAACTGGGAGTTCCCCAATGAGTAGTAGCTTTCTATCTTTTCTTTTTTAACAGATACTCATTGTAAAAAATTCATTCTGTGCTGTGACAATACATATATATATATATATAAATTATACAAAGATTCACGAAACAATATTGTATAAGACATACTACAATGTTTTCTATTCTACTTAATTATTTTTCCTAGCTGGCCAAGACCCACTAATTTGATTTTATTACCCACCATTGGTCCCATCCACTATTTAAAAAACAGTCCCATAGAGGAAACATCAGAAGCCGCCTGTGTCCTAGCCACAGCAGCAAATGTGGAAAACACAGTCTATTAGAAATAGTACTGCAGCTGTGCCCTAGAACACAGCACAGGATC
The DNA here is from genome assembly GCA_026826555.1 of Tolypeutes matacus. NCBI lineage: Eukaryota > Metazoa > Chordata > Mammalia > Cingulata > Chlamyphoridae > Tolypeutes > Tolypeutes matacus. The sequence goes on along the minus strand of JAKSZT010053764.1, from coordinate 34,236,045 downwards.
TAGGAAGGTTTGAAGGAACATGGAGTGCACTTTCCTCCCACCTTACTAGAACAGCCTGCTCCTGACTCAGTTTTTCTCCTCTAGTCTCAGTAATGACGTGATCATACCATATGTACTATTTTCTACTTTTCTAGCCTGCTTTCTCAGATATACATAATAAAAAAATGAATAGCACTAATGTCATTTGCTAAATATGTCTATTAAGGAGATACTGTGGTTAATTGCTAATGAATATTTTGGTCCTTTTGAGTTCTTGATGCTGCATGCTACAGTGATTTATGAAAGGCCAAAGTGTTTTGCTGCGACAAAGATTTGTCATGTTAAACACCCACACACTCCTGCCTGTTTTGCACCACAATTCACATTAATTTTCCTGTGACTCAACCTCTGCATTCAGTCCATCACTGAGTCCTATTGACTCTACCTCCAAAATATAACCCATATATTAACATGGCACTATCTCCCCAATGCCCGCACTAGTTCAAACCACCACCATTGCTTGCCTAGAATACTATAATAGCTTCCTAATTGGTTTCCCTGCTTCTAGTCTTGCCCTTCTACAATCCATCATTCGTTCTACAGCCAGATTGTTAATTTAAAATGTAAATTAGGCAGTGCTACACAGCTGCTTAAAAAAAAGAAATGAGACCTATATATATGTATGCATGTGTCACACATTTATATATATGTGTACGTGTATAAAAAGATAAGTAAATATGTATGTTTCTGTATCTGTTGTGTATATAATGTATTAGTCAGGGTTATCCAGAGAAATTGAACCAACAGGTTATATAAACACACAGACATACATACACACATATATATATATTTATATATTTGTGTGTATATGTGTATATATATATACGTACACACACTATATGTTAAGAGATTTATTATCATGTGACCCAGGGGACTAGCAGGTCTGAACTCTGTAGGGCAGGCTACGAAATGGAAACTCTGATAAAGGTGATGTTGAAATCCTTTGTCCAAATTCCACAGGGGAAGCTAGCCAGCTGAAAATTCCACTAAGAGCCACTGTTGAGGCAAAAATTCACATGACCTTTGAAACCCTTGATTTTGGCTTTTATGAATTCTGACTGGATGAACAGACTCCCTATATTGCTGAGGGCAATCTTCTTTGTTGATTGTAGATGCAGTCAACTGATTGTTGGTTATAGATGCAAACCCCACCTATGAAATATCCTCACAGTAATAAGCAGCACACACATATAATGTACATAGCATTATATGTATATAATTATAATGTATATAATTTATACACACATGCACACACATATAATGTATACAACAACAAATAGTCCTTGTTATATACATTATATATGTGTGCATATGTGTGTAAAACATTTCTTAAGAAGCATGTTTTCTTTAAGAGAGGAACTCCACATGAAATGTGCAGCTTTCCCAGCTGTTATAATCTTACTTGTGGGTGATTCTGTATAGGCATAAAAATAAGGATTTCTAAAAAAGAAGAGAAAAAATAATTCAACTGCCCAACTGATTGCCCAAATGATTTACATACACACACACACACACACAGATACATAATCAGTGGTTTCTAAATCCTTAGCCTTCACATGGTTTCCAGTGCCTACCTGATTTGCCTCTGCCTGCCTTGTAGAACTCAAGCCTCTGCTCTACTTTCCTTCTCTTCGCTATGCTCCAGCCATACTGCGCACCTTTTGATCCTCCAAATATGTTATATGTTTTCCATTCATAGCGTCTCTTTGCATGACTTGCACCTTTCCATTCTTCATGTCTCAGATTAAATGTCACTTTCCCTAAATGAAGACATCCCAAAGCTGCATTCCCATGTTCAAGTTGCACATTTCCTTTATCATCTGAACCAAACTTGTTCATTTACTTGTTTATTCCTTTATTTCCTTGTTTGTCTTCCTCCATTAGAACATCAGATCTTAATAAACATGTTCTCCATTTCCATTACCTAGAACAGTGCTTATTACATACGTCCTCAAGAAATATAGAGCTATGAAGACTCGTTTTAACATGATATGTGTTAAGCTCACATTAAGGAGAATGGCGTTTAAGCACATTTTTCTGATATAATAAAATAACCAAATCCCATTGTGTTCTATACTTCTCACAACTGAAAGTTATTTTCAGAAAATATGAATATTCAATTTACTAATTCGTCAATTATTTAGAAAATGTTGATTCTTCAAATGATTGTATGAGTGGACATGGATTAGAGAAAGTGTGCATTATATTTTTCCTATTGATGAGAAAGTCATGAACATGCTCAGAGGCCATCTCCCAGCCCTCACCTACAATACTCCTTCTCTTTGCATATACATGTTTCAATAAGTTTCCGTATTGCAGCCTGAGAGAGGTTAGATCTCATGGAAAGGCCTGACCATACCATGAACCCAAAACAGGGAACAAGCAGTCTCAGCTGCTTATGGTGGTGGGAACGCTGCCCTAAACTTGCTTGGTACATTCTTTTTTCTCAGTGGCAGAAAATATGTGTTATGTATACTGTCCTCTGCAGTATAGGCATTTCACATCTCCAATGTGAAGTAGGGCATATGGAGCAACTATCCACTGACCCAGACCCTAGCAAGTAGCCTCTCTGGCAGCCTGGCCACGTTGGGATGTCTTCCTTTGCTCTTTTGGACCCCTTGTGTTGGGTAAATAATAAAAACAGTCATTTGCTGAATGTTTCTGTTGTGCCTGAGCCTGTGTTTCCAGGAAGCACCAAAAGCAAATCATGCCACACTTATTAAGTAAGAGTTAGTGCTGCTTTAAGATGCCTAGCCTTTGCATGCTGATGTTCATAGATAATTAATGTTTCAGGACAGGTGGTAAAATAGATAAAAATACTCTATTTGACCTGTCAAATATTTTTTAATAGTTTATCTTAGTGGCCCACCTCCATACCAGTTAAATATAAAAGATTGTCAAACCAGAGTCTAGTTGAATCTTTGTCTCCCATTTTGTGTTGGGGACTTTTCAAGGATAGTTTACAGTAGCACTAGATTAATAGATACCAACACAGCCAAGACCCAGTATTCTTTTTTTTTTTTTTTTTTTTTTAATTATGGGTAAAAATCAAAATTCTCACAATACATACAAACATTTGCAAAATGATATATAAATATATATGCATATATGTGTATTTGCTTACAAAAATGTTATTTATATATATATATATATATACATATATTTTAAGAGGTGCTTAGATTACCCAAAATATTACACGGAACCCACTGGGATTCCCATGTTGCCCACCTCCCACACCTCCCACCACATCCCACACAAACATCTCCCACAGTGTGGCCCACCACCCTCAATGAACTTACACATCCTGGAGCCTTGCCACCAACAAGACCCAGTATTCTTAAGCTAATTTCAGAACCGTGGAACTCCTGAAAATTCTGTACATGTTTAAGTAAAACTATTATGTGACATGGCTATTTGTAACTCTTCAAAAGCATTCTTTCCAGCTGAAGATGAACTGCCTGTCATAAGCCAGTTCTCACTGGGTTAGGAGTGGGAGTACAATACGCATTCTTAGGTTATCTACATTGAAAACTTAATCAACTCATTTCTATTCCTCCTCAGTTACTTATTTCCTTACATGTACATTCCAGAACATATTGAGGTAATTTACTTATGCAAACCAATTATTAAAAAACTTGTGCCTCTTGGAAAATACATCCAGTTATACTTTCTCATCTCCATCATTGCTCATGAGGACAGCAAAAAAAAATTATCAGTTTTTAGAATGTCCTTGCTTCCCTACATTAACATGACCAGGCCGCTGACTTCTAATGAACTTAATAAGTGCCAATCAGTCACTGTGATCATCAATCATTATTAGTTCATGTAATTCTTCCTCAAAACTTCTGAAAGTGCTGCAATTATTATCCCCATTTTGCAGATGAGAAAAATGAACCCAGAAAAGTTAACTGAGTTTCCCAGAGACGTACAGTGGGGATTCCATTTCAGCTATGTAAAATCATGTCCTGTGTGCTCAGCCAATCAGTTTCCATGTTTCCATTGCATGGAACTAGTGGGGCCTATTTCTATCCAATGGGAACAACACTTTCTCATCACTGGTTCTCCCACTTCCTACCTGCTGAGCACTGTCTCTTTCCTAAACATAAGAGTCAGGTTATTACTGACTGAGATATATTCAGATCTACAAAGAGACAAACACATTCATCTCTTCACTATCTACACTTGCGAACTTTCTCCCAGTTTTCGCCTGAGCAGAAAAAGTAGGAAGCACCTGCCCTAAATTTCTGGGTCTCTATCCTTCCTTTTGGATTCTTCTTCAGCAAGTGGAAAAACATCAGAATGATGACCACTTTTGTAAACCCTGATAAGAAAAAGCCACTCAAGCAGTGAAAAAATATGCCACCTTCCCATTTATACCACTTCACTTCCATCACTTTTATAAGATTGTGCTGTCTCCCAGGAAGTAAGGGAATGGATTAGAGTTTAAATGGCAAGCCTTCACACCTTTTCTCAATCTCACAGCTCAAGACAACTCCAAGGTCAATTTTCTTCCAGCCTTAACTTAATAATTACTTGACGAAGGAGAGAAGAGAGGAATAATCTATTTTCTTCCAGGCAGATAAGCAAGCGTGATGGTTCATGACTGATTTAACATTTTGTATTTGGGTGCTACACTCAGCATAAAGGTAATAGAAATGCCTAAAAATTTATGTGAGGACATAAATAGAGATGGCATTTTAAGGTGTAATGAGTAAAAAAACTTAACTTTGACCAAAGTCATTTTTTAATGAAATATTGACTAATAATTCTTTACTAAAATAAATAAAATGCATCTGGAGAGACAAGAAACCAAGCTTTGTCCAGCTTAAGCCATCCAGCACCACAAAAATATTCTTCCCACAAAGAAGTGTTTATCACAAGCTTGCAGTTACACATTTTGGGGAACTTATTAAGATTTCTATTTGTTTTAATCTCCTTTTCCATTATCCCATTTCTTTTACATATTTTTAGTCATACATCTTTATAGTCCAATTTTTTTATTGTTTCTCACAAATAAATACAGAACCATTCCCAGGTAAATTTAAATTGTTTATAGTTTCAAGGTCTCCAACAATATGAAAATAACTCAACATCAAAATAAAATATCAACACTGCAGGGTTAATTGCCTAACAAATGTTTCAAGTAAACCAGGTTACTGTGGGTTTAGGCAGTCAGTGAATCCTCTATTACACATACCTTCACATACTTATGCTTGTGTAGACATGTGAGTATAAATACATTTATAAATATGTGTATATATACATGTAAATATATACATGCAGATATATATATAATCTTTTCTTAATGTCACATCACCTGCTATACTTTATTAAATGATGGCAATAAACTCAAGTTCGATTAAGAAGTTTTTCATGTCAACCCCTGAAGACAGATGATTATAGGTCTGACCTTTTGATATTCTGGGTATTTCCCACTTAATCAGTGCTGAAATGAGTTTCTGCTAAGTGGCATCTATAGAATTCCTCTGGGAAAAGTGAAGCCATTTAAAAAAATAATGAGTCTCCCATCTGCCCCCTCTCCCTTTCCATTTGGAGCTCTGCCATGATAGCAGTCTTCATTCTCTGCCATGATAACAGTCTTCACCTAGGCTACCCAAAAATTATAGCATAGCGTATACTGTTGGCAATATACAGGGAAAGAATAGATTAGGAAAGGCGTTGGAGAGCCTGGAATGTAAATGACTCTTTACAATGGGACCAAAAATGCTTTACTTGTCCTTTTTATGATGGCAAAAAAAGTGGTTCTGTGGGGCTTTTAAGCTCCAGCACCTCAGATTTTGACAGTGTAATTGGTTCCCTGTTGCCTGGGCAATAAAACAGAATTGGAACCATCTCCATTTTTGTCTTATTACAGTAACACACTTGGTAGTTTAGATATGATCTCATAAACTACTCTAGTTTGGTCACCAGTTTATCTTCCAAAACCTGTGACATGAGTATGCATATATTTGAAAGTGTGTATCTTACATGCCCCCAATCCCATACCATCCTACTCCTAATTTCTTCCCCCAACCTTCTATGAAACTGAATAGCATAATAGATGTAATTAGATCTTCGGTAATAGGACCAAATGGGCAAGCAATGAAGCTCCTTCTAGGAAGCAATCAGTGCATTAGGTCCGCAGGACTGAAACCATACTTAACAAGGTTTGGGGCTTAGGGATTGTCAGTCTAAGTTTCTATTGCTTCCTCAAGAGGAAGCTCTACCCAGAATACAAATCTTCATTTGCCATTTCTATAAAAGGGAGGAAAAGAACATTAACTACTTTATTACACACATAATGAAACAAACTGGAACTGCTAATTTTTTTTCCCTTGGCAGTAAATCAACTGTTCACAAATGCTCTGATGTATAAGTATGCATTTTATTCCATTCCCTATGTTTTCATCACTAACGTATGGAAAAAAATAACACAAAATTGAGTCAAACAAAAGTAGGCTTTATGCTTTCAGGAGCATACTGGCATCTTTCCATAAGGGAATAAGATTTAGTAAAATTATATTCCTGAGACATACATTTAAATAATCAGTTTCAATAAATATAGATATATTTTCAGACTGAATACAACACACTGGGCTTTATTATTTCTATTCCATGATACACTGAAGTAACTCTTGTGAAGAAAATTGTATACCCTATCTACAGCATATAATGTACTTTTGAAAAAGCCCAAATGACAGACTTGCCTGAAAATAAAGTTATTCGTAAACTTTCAACTTTCTCATAGAAAATATATTTGTAAAAGTATATACAGAATAGTTGATGACTATCAGTTATGCTATTTAAAATTATTTCAACTAATGGATTAGGTTAGCCTAAACAGAAATGTGTTTTGGCAGGCTCTGGTACTGAAAACTTCCAAGCTATATAGTTAAAACTATCAGAAGTTTCTTGAACAACATGGATGAAGCTTGCAAACATTATTCTAAGTAAAAGAAGCCAGTCACAAGAGACCACATATTATATGGTTCTATGTAAATGAAATTCCAGAATAGGCAAATCTATAGAGTTAGAAAAGTAGGTTAATGGTTGCCTAGGGCTGGAAAGATTTGGTGTTGGGGATTAGAAGGTGATAACTAAAGTGTATGTGGTTTCTTTTTTTGGAGTGATGAAAATGTTCCAAAATTCATTGTGCTGATGTTTATACAGCCCTGTGACTATACCAAAAACCACTGAGTTTTACCATATGGTAATTATATCTCAATAGAGCCTCTTACAAAGAAAGTTACTTGGGATATGAGGAAGGTTCCTGGCAAATCGGGAAAATGTAATATTGTAATTCTTTGTTGAGTTCTTTCAGCCAAACAGTCAAAATTTACTTTACTCCATTAGACCTTGGATTATCCAGGGTTCCCCAGAGAGAGGAAAATGACAGGGGATTTTACAGGAATTGGTTCATGCAATTGTGGAGATTGGAAGGGCTGAATTCCACAGGGCAGGCTGCAAGTTGGAAACACTGATGAAGGTTTTCATGATTTCCCCAGGAGACCCTAGGAGGTAAAGATGGTAATTCTTTATGATCTTCAACTGATTAGATGAGACTTCTCATTAATGAAGGTAATCTCCCTTTGTTGATTATAGATGCATCAGCCATAGATGCAATCAACCTACTATAGATGTAAATCCATCTATGAAATACCTTCACAATGAAACCAACCAGTGCTTCCTTCACCAAAGCACTAGACTCCATACCTAGCCAAGTTGCCACATTAATTTAACCATCATAATCTGCCCCTTGTCAACGTGACACCCATACACATCTCCTTAAACATACTTAATCTCTAAATAAAAACAATTACAATCATACTTTTGCCTAACAAAATTCAACTGTCTTGAATAAACCAGAAATGCACTTGCCCTTTCCCCAGAAGAGGATGCAAGTCCTTGAGTAATAGCCACTCCCTAACTTGATATCCTGCAACTTAAATACTACAACTAAAAGTAATATAACATATGTTATATGATAAGGGAATAAGATAGGGAAGAAAGCAAAAATATTTGCTTTATGTATATATATACAAACATATTCATAACAAAACAAGGAAGAAATACTCATAAAAATGACAGTCCTCATTTCTGTATCTAGTCATGTAGTCATAGTTCATATTTATAACTACCTTCTTCCACTACCAATTTTATATTCCATTTACCGTCAGCAAGCACCTGAGCTGGTTGTGGTTCTTTGCCTGGTGGGGTGACCCAAACCTTAATTCCTGAGGGGGTTGGGCCATTAGTAGCCAGGCCTGGATTGGGTTGTTGCAATTTCCATTGACATTAATCACAAAGCATGGTAGTGCCAAGAGATGCCCTATGGGAACTGATTACAGGAAAACTCTCTTTTACTTCCACTATGTAGTAGTAGGCCTATTTTCCCTTTATAATCAGGTTCAATCACTCCAGGTAGTATAATAACTTCCTTCTTTGCCTGTTGATTCTGAGTCATGAGAAGCCCAGAGTGGCTGGGTAGTAGTCTTATCTTTCAGCTAAATGCAACCATTGCTGTCTTCCTGTTGAAAGCACTACTCCTTTTGTAACTATGACCTGTACATCAGCAGAACTTAAGGTCACAGGGACAGGAAGCAAAAGTTTTCTGTTGAATCAATAAGGATAATAGTGAGTGTTGCTACTCACATTTACACCTATTGATGCCTGGATCCATGCATCCAGGCTATGGGAGGAACAGCACCATAGAGTGGGCACGGATTTACAGCATATACAGCCTCCTGGAGAATATTGCCCCAGCCCTGCAAGATATTGTCACCCATTTGGCACCATAATTGAGGCTTCAAAAGGCCATTCCACCATTCTATCAATCTAGCTGCCTAAGGATGATGGAGAAAGTGGTAAGACCAGTGAATTCCTTGAGCATATGCCAATTTCCACACTTAATTTGCTGTGAAATGGGTTCCTTGGTAAAAAGCAATGCTATATGGAATACCATGATGGTAGATAATGCATTCTGTAAGCTCACAGATGATAGTTTTGGCAGAAGCATTGCATGCAGGGAAGGCAAATCTGTATCTAGAGTGTCTATTCTTGTATGAACGAAACACTGCCCCTTTCATTATGGAAATGGCCCGGTTTAATCAACCTACCACCAGCTAGCAGGCTGATAACCTCAGGGAATGGTGCCATATTGGGGACTGAGTAATGGTCTCTGCTGTTGGCAGACTGAATGCTCAGCAGTGTAGCCAGCTTGGCCTTGGTCAGTGGAAGTCCATGTTGCCGAGTCCATGCCTAACCTCCATCCCTACCACCATGGCCACTTTCTTCATGAGCCCATTGAGCAATGGCAGGAATGATTGGGGAAAGAGGCCACTTGGTATCAACAGAACAGATCATCCTATCTAGATGATTATTAAAATTCTCCTCTGCTGAAGTCACCCTCTGGTGAATATTAATATGGGACACAAATATCTTCATGTTTTTCACACATTCAGAAAGGTCTCTGAATAAACCTCTCCCCAAGACATGTTTCTCACCAATTTTTCAATCACGTTCTTTCCAAGTCCTTGACCACCCAGCCAAACCATTGGTCATAAGCCATGAATCAGTATGCAAACACACCTCTGGTCATTTCTCCTTCCAAGAATCACCAGCCCTGCATCCTTCAAGTCCTGTATGGTTACACTAATCTCTGCAATTCCTCCAGGAGGAATTGTTTTTATTACTTTGCTAGGTAGAAGCAGTTCTAGTGGCTTCCACTTGGCCTTTTCTACCATACTAGCTCTCACTCCATAAGCCAGGAAGCCAATATGGGATTCCTACTGAGTATGACTTTTCCTATTATGCATTCTGGATCCAGGCAAATAACCACAGAATGGGTTCAGGGCCCCCCTGGACCCACTGTGAAATGGACCCGAGGTAAGAAACATCTGACCGCCATAAATCCTTACTGTGATGATGGGCCACAGTGATATTTGATAATTAATATCAGTTCCAACTCAGTGTCTAATAATCCTCAAAAGTCTGATCATTTTCTTTTCCCCAATGCACAGTCATCCTGGTAAAAAGCCATAGGTCCCTTTGGGGAATGCTAGGAGGAAAATTGACATTGTATATTTTCACAGTATAGTAGGGTCCTTCCCCAAAAGGATCTAGCCTTCCCTTCATTCAAGGGGTTCTGAGTCTGTAAAGTGTCTCGAGAATTGATTGAAAAGGTTCATAAATACAATCATCAATATCAAGGGCCTGGCATAATAGTCTGTCTTCTTTATGAAACTTTCCTTGTGAAATTGAAACTTAGCCTAGTATTATATACTGCCTAAGAGTTACCTCCTGAAAGCCTCCTTGCTGCTCAAATGTGGCCTCTCTAAACCAAACTCAATATATAAATGCACTACTTCCCCCATTCCCCCATGTGGGACATGACTCTCAGGGATGAGCCTCCTTGGCACTGAGAGATTATTACCAAGTGCCAACTAGCCATGCATTTGGAAAAAGACCTTGACCAAAAGGGGGAAATGGTAAATACAAATGAGTTTTTATTGCTAAGAGATTTCAAAGTGAGTTGGGAGGTCATTCCAGAGGTTACACTTATGCAAGTCTCAGCAGGATCTCATTGACTGCCACAGTAAACAGTGCCTCAAATAGCAGGGCTCCTGGGGGCTCTAGAGACATCCAGAAACTATAAGCAAGACAGCTCAGGAATTTGGTACCCTGTCATGGGCTTTTCTTTGGAATTTATGCTCCTTAGTGTTGCAGTTAGACTCATTTATAGGTTCTCTACACATAGCTTTTCTGCCACTTTTATTTGAACCTATAATTAGCACTATACTTGATAAATATATGACCCAGAGACTTAAATCTTTGGTCTGTCCATGTACCAGCTGAGCCCTGAATTTCAGCAGAGTTGCAATACATACTCTCCAGTTCACTGGACTCACCCAGGACAACTAACAAGGAGATGATGGTGAACAACACCCACCCCAAGGAACAGAGAGTGTCTGAGACTGCAAACAAGATAGTTTCATCCATCTGCCCCATGGGATCTAAGCTCCCTCTCAATTAGAAACAGAGTGGGCATCACCATCCCCAAATCCTCAAGACTGGGGAATGAACAATGAACTGAAGTAGTCCATTATTCTACTGTAGACTTATTATTATTCAAGCAATGGAAGACCTCTTATCATTGATATAAAGGCAGTGGCCACCAGAGGTCCTGAGGGATAGAAGAGGGAAGAATAGGTGAAATATGAGGGCATTTTCGGGACATTGGAATTGTCCTGCCTGACAATGCAGTGACAGATACAGGCCATTGTATATTTTGTCATAACCTACAAAATTGTGTGGGACAGAGTGTTGCCTATAATGTAAACTGTAGTCCATGGTTAGCAGCAGTGCTTCAATATGTGTTCATCAATTGGAACAAATGTACCATACTAATGAAGGATGTTGTTAATGTGGAAAAGTGTGGTAGGGGGAGGGAGTGGGGTATATGCGAATCCCTTATATATTTTCATGTAGCATTTATGTAATTTAAAGCTTCTTTAAAAATTAAAAAAAAATTTAAAAAAGAATTGATTGATTGTTTTTGTGATTCAAATTAGACTTTTCTTCATTTGGTCTAGAATGCTTCTGCTTATTCAAATCAAATAAGAGTTTAGTAGACTTCACATCTCTCTCATTTCTAGGTACCCTGTGATCAACTAGCCAACACCACAGGTCTCTGCAAGTCAGGCTATTTGAATAACTGCTTTGATTCTGCTGTCCATTACAATAGCTCCTCTGTTTAGTGATTAAGTGCTGCCAATTGGCTCCTGCCAACCCAGGAACTAATCATTCGTATTATGTTTAAGGATCCAATTTCAGTGAAAGCAGATCCCAAAGAAATATCTGACCTACAGGAAAGAACAAACACAGAGTTCCTCAGGGATAATGGAGTCGCTCTCACAAATTTATTCCTCACCATACTGGTGAAAGTTGTGCCTTCTGGACATTTCTGGGGTGGGTGAGCAAGTTTTACATGACAAATCCATTCTAGCATTCCAATGTCTCTGAGCTTTTGGATACCCAATTTTACCATATTCTCTGCTACTTTATAAAAAGGGTCACCTTTCTTCTAATTTGCAACAATACATTCATCATTTCCTTCTAAGGCCTCATTGGAGGTAACAGTAATGCCCATATTTCTATCAACATTCTATTCATGATGAATTATGATCTCTAAGATGACACAAACTTTCTCTACAGCTCTCACTTACTTTTGAGCCCTCTTCAAAGCAATCTAGGCTTTTTCAGTCAAGTATCTCACAATTTTTCCAGCCTCTATTCAATTCCAGTTATTTCCACATTTTTAGGTATTTTTTATAGCATCACCCCATTCTCCAGTACCAAAACCTGTTTTAGTCAGTGTTCTTCAGTTTCCTGAACTGACAGATATAGTTGCAATATTTAATTATTTTCATACATTCTTGGATTCAAATTGCTAATATTTTTGAAGATTTTTGCTACTATGTTCATGAGAGATGGGTCTATAGATTTCCTTTTTGTAATAACTTTTTATGTTTCTTTGGTGCCCTTATTTTTAAGCTACAACTATAGAACCTATTGGAAATATATAGAGAATAAATAAGTGTGTATGTGTTTATTTGCATTGATTCCTCAGTGATTCTCTATATTCTCATTTCTCTAGGTATGAAAGGCCACATTTAGATCTTTCCTAATTTTCCAGCCTCTTTTCCTGAAAATTGAAAGACAGAGCAACTGAGATCTGAGGTACATAAATCCTGATAGTCTACTTAGGCAAGGTCTTGTGGGATATTCCTTTTTCTTAATGCAGATCTAAGAAAATAGAGATATCTTTCCTACTCTTCTTATTCCATGGATATTCATGATCATGCACACAAGCTTTATACAAACATATATATGGCTATCCCCAAAAGAATTGCTTCTTTTCACATGCAAATTCTCTTGGGATTTCCCTCTCCTATTCTTTGATGAACTCACCAAAAGGATCTGCTGCTGCTGCATATTTCAGGAATCCTCCATTGCCTGTAAGTTTCTCTCTTACCTCTGGCTGGACAGACATCTTTTCAAGAATTCAAGAGTATAGAAGAAAAAGATATTGAGTCATTAGAGGCAAATAATTTGCCTTGTCTGCCATATTTTCCTTTTATTTCTTTACCTTAACTTTACATAAATAAATTCAGAAAACTGAAATATTTTGTCCTTAAATTGCCTCAAGCAATTTTTCTTAGTAGAATATTGATGCTAAGGAATACAAACTGCAAAATATGGGTATACAATAAAGAACAAAAATTGTTCTGCTTCTAAGAATGAAGTATAGTAGTACCAAATTACATGTGATAGGAAAGCATAAGTGCATACCATTAGATTTCATTTTCATCAAGGTCATCAAAGATTGGTGGGGGAACTAACAATGCAGAGCACAAATTTTATATACCAAACCCCATTTTTTTATCAGATTAAAAAAAAAAGAAAAAACTGTAATGTACCACAGAAATAAACCACATCCAATACACACAAACAAATCACAACTCAAAAAACATGCACAGTAATAAAAAGAAAACAACATTCACTGAGGGAAGGAAAAAGCAAACAAAAAAGATCCAAACAAACCTCTTCTAAAAGCAGATGATTAGTATTAACATCTCAATTCAAATCACATGAAAACTTAACAATGATGTTTCTTTTATGCCTATTATGTACATTGTCATTGTATTTGGTTATTGTTCATCTAGTCTGGAAGGATTTCAATCATGGCCAATTGTAATAGCCTCTAAATTGTGAAGAGGTGAATGGAGTAAGGAGAGACTTAAATAATCTCAGCGCTTTTCCCAGAGAGCTTTAACAGAAGTGCCCATCAAGAGGTTCAGGAAGCCTAGACAAATAGAAGTGGGACAATAATAGCCCTGTGTATTATCTATTACATTTTCTTTTAAAGGATTTTTTCTCTTTCTACTTTTCTCCGTCATTTTAAATAACCTCTTAGGACTTCAGCAGTTAAAATCAATTTCTTTTTCTTTTTATACATGCTGACTCATAGTTTATTGTTGCAGCATTGATATATAATCCTGGGCCACCATGATTGAGGACATTAATGTGTAGAAGATAATACCCCTTCTTGTTTTTAAAAGTATCTGAATATTTCTTTTTAAATGAACTCAAGAAAATCAATAATGTCTGTTAATGAACCAATGCACCTATTTCTTATAGTGGAAATAGAATAAATTCACTCCCAAATCCAGAGCCACCTAGCAACTGAAGGGGAGCCCAGCATCTAATTCCAAATTTCAGGGACTGAGATAGAGATTTTCTCAGTTGGGTCAGGTGCCAGATTCAGTTTGGACTAGAAGAATGGTCTTGTTCAGTATAAGCATGACTTCAACAACACCCCACTATGATGTTTTCATTGACATTGTATATATGTGAGTTTGGTAGGGAGAGAGTTGGTATGGAAAGACATGGTTCTGGGCTGAGGAGACTCCAAAGTGTGTCTACCCTTAACTTGAAAATTCCAGCCTCCTCCTGAAAACCATCTTACCAAAGAATTTAAAGGATAACATGAATCCTTTGGTAACCATTTATTCTGCTCTGATTTTATCTAATGAGATAGAATAATAAATACCACACTTGGAGGTTTGAGTCTCTGTTCTGCTTAGAAAATAATTAAATATCAACTCCACACCAGAACACCCTTAGCACATATCCTCTGGGGTTAGAGTCCCACTATTTGTTAAATTGAAATGAAAATTTCATGAGGTTATTCATTGCTTTCTCCAGGTTTGCTAACAAAGGAATACAGAAAAGAGAGTCATTAAGAAAACTTTCTGTGGAGTCAAGTGGTACCCAAGTCATGGTATAAATTCTGGACTCAGGACATATTGTTCAGAAGGTCCTAATACTATTCTAATTGTATGCTAAAAATATCATGTGCTTTTATCAAGAATTTAGAAAACACATTCAATGGTTAAAAATATGTTTGACTTTTAGCTTCTACTCAAGATATGGAAAGTGTATCATTCCCATCCTTACAACAAAAATATTGAATAATCCTCAAAATTACAGTTCTTATTGAAACCATTAGAAAGCTGGAGTGGTAAGGCAAACAATTAATTTGAAATCCAAGGGACGTTAGGTGCCTGCAAGGAAAAATGATAAGTGAGTGTTGGTTTACCTGAGGCAAAGACCGGGCACTGGACACCATACAAACTGGTAAGAAGAATTCAGCTAAAAAAATCTGTGAATTTCCAAAGGCCACGTGTGGACTAGCATGTGAACATAGAACACAAGGAGAATTTGCACCAACTCACAAGCTCTACTCAATGGACCTTACCAGTGGCTCATAAGAAAGAGTAGGAGCAGGTCAAGAGTCCTGAAAAATATTCCTCTTGGTACAGACCCGGACAAAGGGAACAACAGCCATTGTGGCGAAGGCAGGAAACCTGTCATGGATCCCTCTCTGTATCTCCCCTGCAGAACAGAAGCCATAAGCATCTAGGGTAAGGACAGCAAATTCTGCCACCTTCAGGGAACAGGTGAAAGGTCATGGCAGCTGAGAAAATGAAACAAAGAGAAAAACCTTTATACTTGAAAAGGGGTGCAAAAATGTACTGGGTCCAGACCATTTGAAATCCTTAATTCCTATGAGAGAGGTAGAATTCCTGATAAGATCCCACCAATGAAACACAGGAACATAGCACCTGCCTGAGTCTGAACTAGAACAACAGAGAATGTGTTCCTCTGCTTCCAAACCCAACACCAGGCTAACCTTTGGCTAACAAATAATAGCAGTCAATTTCTGTGAAAGGAGGAAGAACCTAGAGAGAGAGAGACCCTCTCTGGGGTATAGTCATAAAGGGAAGATCTAAAGCTGAGGGAGCAAACATTGGAAAAAAACATACTCTGGCAAACCAACCTAGATTGCAACACAAGGCTAGAGACCCTAAAGGCATTTAAAGGATAAGGGAATACTATGAGCAAATCTAGGCTCATAAATTTGACAAAATAGATGAAATGGACAAACTCCTTAAAAAACCAAACTATCAAAACTCACTCAAAGAGAAATTAACATGATGCTCAGCAATCTACACTTTTGTTGCAGAGAAGATTTCAGTAATATAAGAGTGTTGCATACCACAAGAAGGAAATCTCTCATCCATATCATCTTTTACTCTTCTGACATTTTTTTAAGTAGGCTAATTTTCTTCTAAATATGATTTAAGTCAGATTGATAGTATTAAGAAGCCCATGTTGCTTTCTATTTCATAAAAGTTTTTACGTTTTTAAATTCACCTCTCTACCCAATTAAGCTAAGAAAATGTGAATGTAATTATTGTATATAAAGTACACATAATTTTTCCTTTTGGAATTTCTGTTGTTTTTTTTTATTTTCCAAATCTGATTCTTTTAAGTAATCAAATACTTTTTGAAAAAACTGGAAGTCCATTGCACCTTTTTCTTTTCATAGAAGTTTGAAAACTCCCACCTGGATCTGTTTAAATTCGATTTATTTGTCATTTTGTTTGCCTGAAATATAATAAAAAATCTTTGTTCATTAGAATTATTTAGAATTAAATTTTTTTTGTATAATTTCAATTTGACTAAACCTTACTTTGTTTTCTTTTAACCTATGAAATTTTTCTTTATTCAGTGGCTAACATTTTTTCCTCATCTTCCAGGTTAATGTTCTTTTTATTCCCAGCCAAAAATGAGCATGTAATGATGACTGAGAAATTTTCTGCAGCATATATTCTGCTATTCATGGATTCCATTGTATTTTCAAACCCCTATACCATATATCTTGACTAATTTGTAGAAAACTTGTACTAAAGATTTTGTCTTCAATAAAAATAATTGGTAAATATATTGTGAACAGGATATTCAAGCAATAAGTTCACAGTTGGGTTAAGAGAAATATCACCATAACTTTGGATGTATTTTCTTTTGCCTTACTTTTTATTCTTTTTTTTTTTTAATATATTTTTTTGGTTTGTGCTTTTAAATCCAGATAACTTCTTTAGGAGCTGTTAGAATCATTTACCATTTAAATGACAGGCTATTATATAGTTATCTAATAAATTGACTCTAGGTTTTAGTATTTTGCATTGAAAATTGTCTTAGTACTGAGACCTAAGACATATTCCAAACAGGCCATGAAATCCAATTAACCTTTTATCACATTCAACTACTTTAAGTTACATGAACTTGACTGTGTCCTCTAAATATTACAATACAATTTTGGCATCTCATTAATAAACATGACAGTGTTTATTAACACTGCCATGTAACTAAAGTAAAACTTCATCAATTCAAATCTCAGGGAACCAGAAGTAATCAAGCTAGAACTAAACAGGAACAAATTATCTGACATCATATTTTACTGGCAGTAGAGCCAAGAAGCTAAGCAACTTGCTGTTTCTGTCAAACTATCTTGATTACTTGTCAGAGTGGAAGAAGTCAGTAGAGTATGGAATCAAAGGTTAATTTACTTGTACTCACATAATTTATCCCTCTCTTCTTATTGACAAATAACCAGGGTCATTAATTGAAATTTTTAAATCAATTTCTATGAATTCATGGTTCCTAGGATTATATACTTCAGATTACAAATGTAGTAGTATTTGAGATTATGCCAAAGCATTCTATACTAGATCATTTATGATTATTTTTATCTGGCAACACCTTGATTGAATGATTATGGACCCATAAAAAGTATACATTTTTTCATTAGCCTTCCATTCTAAGATCAATTATTTATTCATTTACTATTCATTTATTCATTCATAATTTTTCTTCTTTGTTCCCTTCCTTCCTTCCTTGCTCCCTTCCTCTCTTCTTCCCTTCCTTCCAGCCTACCTGCCTCCTGCCTGCCTGTCTTACTGTCTTCCCTCCTTACTTCTTTTGTCAGTGAAGCATGTTAAAATATTTTATAGGTACAAGATGAGAGTGAGACATATACCACTTTTTCTTGATGTGCTAATGATGTATCTTAAGTTAAAATTCTAGCATATGATTTCATTATCTCATTGATGGTGGGCATTAACACCATATATTTGGACAATATTAATTAGTAAGAAAAACAGCTAATATCTATTTAATGCACTTTATACACTCATCCCATTTAAATTTCACAGCCCTTTCAAGAAGGTACTTTCAACTCCATGTTTAGGAATATAAGACTTATAGAAAGATCACACAGCTAATATAGTGTCAATATTTTCACCAATCTGGATATTAATTCATCTTTGTTCTTATTCTTATTTTTTTTATTTTATTATGAAATAAAAAATTTACTTCCTTCTTTCCTTCTCTCCTACCCTGCCTACCTCCCTCCCTCCTTCCCTCCTTCCTTCCTTTTCTTTCTGTCTGCATTGTGTATAGATATTATTATTTCAAACCAGTAACTACTTAAATGAACTCTTAACAAATTAGCAAAGTGTTGTACTCTCTTGGCTGTACTATATAAATTGAATTTTAGCAAAATGAGTACTATGAATTTTGGATGGACATCTGTTGTATCATATTTAACGATCTTGAGTGTGAAAAAACACTTCTAAAATCTGCCTTGAGTTATATAAAGTTTACATGAGTGGGTCAGCCTTTAAATATCAATTATATTTTTAGAAATTAAGGGAGAATTATTCATCAGAACCCTTAAACAACAGCATATGCTCTTTCCTTCTTATTAACTATAGACAAATACCAAATTTAAATGTAAACTTTCATTGCAAAGACAAAATATGGGTGCAAATTTTTGAAATGGTGCCAGCTTCATTCCATCCTCAATTTAGAAAGTATAATGAACATAATTTATTGAAATAAAAAAACCAATCAGTGAACTGACTTTAAAATCCTTTTTTAACACCTTCCTAAATTAGATTTTTTTTCTTACTAGTTGCAGAGAATACTTGTGAACTTTATTTGATTTGGATTACAGATCTTTTAAAATTTGTGTTTTAGATTTTTTTTTTTTTTTTTTTTTTTTGCTCATTTCTGTTTCCATCTAAAGTTTAGTTCAATCATGAGTTTTATTTTTGCCTTTAACTATTATGTACTAACCTCATTTAACCCATCATTTATTTTTCAGCTCACCAACCTTTTATTTTCCTTGTTTGCTTTTTATCTGTTTACCTGCTCCTTCTTTTTGTGCTGGAGCATGGGCACAAGTAGATACTATCTCAAATCCACTCGTTCTCTATTTTATTCATTTATCAAAATATGTCTTGGCATTTGCCATCTGCCAGTAATAAGGGGAATCCCCAGGAATGCAAAGATGACAAAGATAATTTCTATTCTGGAGGACACAAGAGAAAGAATGAAAAGTCAATGATTAAGGCAAAATGGGAACATTGTGATAATGAAAGTAAATAGTAAGTGCTATGGAACAACAGTGGATAGCCCACTGAACTCAGAGAAATGGATGAAAGGAGGTTTTCACAGAGGTGCCACTGTTAGAGTGGAGCATTGTAGGATAATTAGAAGTTTCCCAGGGAGACAAGAAGAAGAACATCCCTGACAAAGCTACCAGAATTCTCCAGTGGACAGTTTTATTTTCAAAGGTGCAAGGCCACATGGGATAATAAAAGATAAGTGTAGGAAGGCTGGAATGCTGGTAATTTCCCATTTGTCCTCCTCCCATGCCTATCATTCGTCCTTCTTTAACCTGTCCTATAACCCAGAAAGCTGACTCTTTAGACTTTCTCACAAACTCCCTGACTTTCTCTCAAACTCTCTAATTGGTTTTCAGCCAGGGATGGCCCTGGTAGGAGATAGGAGGGTGGAAGGAGAGAAAAGTAGGTACATTACTTTCTTACTTCCTCCCTAATTCAGTGTGGACTTTCTGGCAGTAGCTATGTCCTTACATGATGTAGATACCCCCTCTGTGGTCCCTCCTTATTCGTCCATTTTTCACTTCTCATGGGGGCTCCAGTAACGTCTTTCCTCCCTTCTCTCTTTGATCCTAGGGGTGTCAATGGTTTCTCACTATTACTCCTTCCTGGGGACCTACCAATCCTTTGCTCAAATCCTACCCCAACTCTTCAGCTGTACTTTCAATAAAACAATTTTCATTTTAGCCATCTAAGTTAAATTTTATTTCTTGTAACTAACTTGACTGACATGGTCCGGAAAAGTTTAATCTTAAATGACCTTTAAAATATCAATTACTAAAAATAAAATTGTTTGGGGGTATATGGGAATTCTTTGTTTTAAGCATGATTTTTCTGTAAATGTACAACTCTTCTAATTCAAAAAAGCAAAAGGAAATCATAAAAAATATAATTGTTTTAACCAGATTCAATATAATCTTGGATTTAAGTATCTATTTTTATAAACAATCAAATAAATGGAAAATCAGGAAAAGTGATGGTGGGTATTTGGGGGAATAATTTTAAAAACCTCTGAATTCCAGACAGGATTTCTGGATAAACTCTTTATGAAAAGTGAAAGAAAGGTTGATTTATTTTCAGGAATAAATACAAAACCTAGTAGAAACAATAAGAGACACAAAGTGGTTGGGTTCTTAGATGGAGGGTATGGTCAACCTAGATACAAAAAGAGCTAGCTGCCACTTTAGGTGGGGACTTTATAGGAGAAATTATTCTGTTTATGTCCTTTTCACTTTTCCACATGACCTTAGGAGAATAATTGTCTATCCTCTACACACAGAGGGGTAATGAGAAGGTTATTTTGTCAAAAAACTTCTACAGCTCCCACAACAGCTTCTGATATAAATTGCATTGGTATTGGAAACTTCAATTAAATTCTGACTCTAACTACCTAGAGTCAGGCCAGCCCTACAGGTTAGGGACAATCCTCTACAAGATTGTTCTTCAGGTACCAGTGGGCCAGACCACCTTCATTTCTTACCATCTGGCTGCAAATCACAGGTTCCCACCACCACCTTGAGTTTGATAATTCACTAGAACAACTCACAGATCTCATTGAAGGTACTATGCTTATAAGCGTTGTTTTATTATAGTAAAAGGATACAAATGAGAAGTCAAAAGCAAAGATGTAGCAGAAAGTGAGGTCTAAGAGGTTCTCAAATGCAAGCTTCCATTATCTCTGTATGTGAGTCAGAACACATCAGCCTACCAGCACAGCAGCAATGTATTTTCTCAATCAGGGAAATTCTCTTGAGCATCAAGTATCCCAAGTATATATGGGATCTCATTATGTAGGCATGGTTGATTAAGAGATCAGGGAGGGGGCCTAATGTGATGTGATTGAAAGCCCTAACCCCCTAATCACCTGGTTGGTCTTTCTGGTATGGCCAGCCCCCAATGCTAAGGATGCAGTTTTGGACTGGCCCCACTCTGACTATGAGGTGTGCTCCTGGGCCCACTTTGAAGAACAAAAGACACTCCTATAGCAGCAAATTCCATAAATTGGGAGGTTGCTTCCTCGGGAACTGAGGATAAAAACCAGCCAAGTTTTTCATTATACTGCAGGCAAGAAAAAGCAAATTTGTTCAAAATCAGCTGCAAAAAAAAAAAAAAAAGAATAACTTAAAGACAGTGCTGAAGCTTAGCTGGGAAGGGAAAATATAACAAAGAATAAGCTGTTCATGCCCTGAATACTTCCCCAACTCCATTCCATGAACTCAGTTTCATGGGGGACAGTATCTCCTGGTTGGGTCATAGAGTAGGGATAGTGAGTAAAATGATCAGGGTAAAGCTAACAGCCCAGATTGCAGCATCATAAACTGCACCCCCTTAGATGAACCTCCAAATTTGGCACCTAATCTCACCTGCAATAATGTGTGGGGATCCTGGGCTTTTGATCTGACACCCAACTATAATCCACCAGTCTAGGTGATCATAACTGGTAATAATTGATGACGATTCATAAATAAAATAAAAATAACTGGTGATAACTGAAAAATCAAAGGTTACATGAGTGTATATGTGTGTATTGCATATATATTTATAAAATATTTTATAATGAAATATCTATTAAATTCAAGCATATTAAAGAAACATAACATTCTGAAGAACCTCCACAACGGAAAGCAGAATTAATAGACCAGACAGAATAATACAACTTAGCATAATAATTACATTTTCAGAGATAAGAGATGGTATGGGAAACATAAACCACATAAAAATCAGTTAGATTAAATAAATAAACCAAGTGCAAGTAGTAGATATCAAACATGCATATTATTGTTGAAATAAAGAACTCAGTGAAGGTATTGAATGAAAGAATGTAGAAAATGCATTATTTAATGATGGATCATTTCCAAATTTTTTCCAAACACGTATGGGGTAAAGAAATGGAAATAATGAGTAAAAAAAGAAAACAGGAGTAACACAATTATTTTTATGTCTATTTAAAAAACCTCCCACAAGTAGATAATAAAATTAAATAAAGGCAAAGATATTTGAAAAATAATTTAGAGACTTTTTTAGAATTAAAGAAACTTAAAAAGATCTCTCATTGGAGGCATTTATAAAGTACCAAAACAGAATAGGTTAAAAAAAACACACACACATAGATAAACATATTTTAGTAACAATAATTTTTTAAAAAATATCAATACCAGGAGAAAATTCTGAATGTGTTCAGGGAGCAAAAGTATTTTATATACAAAAAACATAATCAATGCAAAAAGGCATGGGATAATGTTTGCAAACTACTGAGAATAAATAAAACAGAACTTTGAACCTATAATTTCATACCCAGATACACTACCATGTAAAAGAAATGTAAATTTATGATTCTACAAATAAGCAATAATAAAAAATTGTATCCTTAAAAATCCAGAACTAGACTTCCAAATGAGGGGAAAAGACCAGAGTAATATCAAGGAGGCATATGTTTTGATAACTTTTTAGGAACTAAGAGGGTAAAGTAAACATAAATATAAACATATATATAACATATATATAATAGTGTAAAATTATAACTTGATAGCAAAAGCATAACTGCAAAAACCCAAGTATAGGGACACAACAATGTATACTAAATAGCCTTTGTCTTAAAATAAAACTCACCATCATATACCTGGATGCAACTACAGCATTTCTTAAAAGGACATTTATAACATTGAATGCATTTATGGAAATTATCTAAATTATGCTTTATCCAGAAATAAACCTTGCCAAGAATTCACAAAGCTATGTAAGAGAATACTTTTAAACCCCAGTAAAGAACAAAAAAGAAAACACAATCAAGTGGACTAACATCCCTTGTTCATGGATGAGAAAACTTAACATTGGAAAATGTTGATTCTCTCCAAAGTAATCTATAAGCATAATGAAATTTCTGTCAAATACTAGACTATTTGTGGCAAGTGGAGTAAGATCTAAGGGAAAATGCCATCAATTAATACATACAAAAGCACTATATATTTTTAGAGCTATATATATATATGTGACTCTAATAAATATATTTAAGAAATATATACAAGAGGGAAAGAAGAGATGAAAATTAAAAATATAAGATTGAGGATAAGGAATGAATT
>JAKSZT010053764.1:34161578-34195599 GCA_026826555.1 Tolypeutes matacus | reverse complement strand
CTTCACTCAACATAAGGTCTTCAAGATTCATCCACGTTATTCCATGTTTTAGCACTTTGTTCCTTCTTACCGCTGAGTAATATTCCATGGAATTCTTAAATCTCCATCATTTTGATGGGGTTAAACAATAAGAATTTATTGGTTTACAGTTTAGATGTTAGAAGTACAAAATCAAAATGGCAGCAAGGCCAGGCTTTTTCCCAGACTCAGTAGCATTCAGGTAATGGCAGACCTCCCTCACATGGCAATCTCTCTCTCCTCTCTGGCTTCTACTCCTGGATTCTACTGGTTTCTGGCTTCTCTGACTGTGTACAAATTTCTTCTCTTTATAAGGCCTATAGTAACATGAATTAAGACCCACCATGTTTCAATTTGAACATCATAACTAATAATGGCATCTTCAAAAGGCCTATTCACACCCACAAAAATGTGGACTAAGATTGAGAACCTGTATTTTGTGGGGTACATGATTCAATCCCCAACAAGGAGTAATGTTGTCATATAAATAAAATTTAAGAGAGTTGTTATTTTAACTTTTAGAGTAGTTTTATTTGGTTTTGTAAAAACAGGTTTCTATTCTCAGTAGGCAAATGTGGCCTTGTTTCTGGCAGAGGGAAAGCAGTTATGACAATCAGCAATACTTATTTCTCATGTGAGTTTGATCTATTGTCTAGTGTCCTTTCTTTTCAACCTGCAGAACTCTCTTTAGCATCTCTTGTAGGGCCAGTCTAGTGGTGAGGAATTCCCTCAGCTGTTGTTTATCTGAATGTCTTGACCTCTCTCACATTTTTGAAGGACAATTTTCACCAGATAGAAAATTCTTGGTTGACCTTTTTTTTTTTTTTTTGCTTTCAGCTATTTAAATATGTTATCTTACTGCCATCTTGCCTCCATAGTTTCCAATGAGAAATCAGCACTTACCTTATTGAGACTCATTTGTATATGACATGTTGCTTCTCTCTTGAGGTTTTCATAACTCTCTCTTTATCTTTGGTATTTGACAATTTAAATATAACATTTTACAGTATAGGTCTATTTTGGTTTATCCTGTTTGGAGTTCATTAAGCATCTTGGATGTGTATACTCATGTCTTTTGTTAAATTTAGGAAGCTTTCAGCCATTATTTCTTTGGCTATTATCTCTGCTCCTTTCCCTCTTTCTTCTTCTGGAGTTCCCCCACAATATGTATATTGGTATGTGTTATGGTATTGTACGATTTCTTCAGGTTCTGTTCACTTTTCTTCAGTCTTCTTTCTGCTATTTATATTTGATTATTTTAATTGTCTTATCTTCAAGTTCATTGATTCTTTCTTTTTTGTCCTTTGTCTTTGTTTTTTTATAAACTTTATTTCAAATGAAGTTTTATATTACTTAAAAGTTACATAGAGAATATAGGCGATTCCCATATACACCACCCTTTCCCCCTCTCAGATTTTCTCCTCTTAATAACATCTTACATGAATGTGCTACATATGTTACAATTGATGAACAAATATTCAAGCATTGCTACTAACCATGGTCTATAGTTTACATTATAGTTTACCCTCTGCACTGTACAATTTTATAGGTTTTGACAAAGTATATAATGGTCTGTATCCATTATTGCAAAATCATGCAGAACAATTCCAATGCCTACAAATGCCCTATGTTCCACCTATTCTTCCCTGCCCCTCTCTCTCCCCTCAGAACTTCTGGTAACCACTATCTTTATATCAATGTTACAAGTTCTTCCATTACTACAATAATAATGTCTACTTTGGTCCATGGTTGCATTACCCCCGTATGTTTGTTCATTCCTCAATCTTGAGGATTTGGGAATGCTGATGCCCACTCTGCTTCAGATTGAGAGGGGGCTTAAATCTTACGGGGCAGATGGAAAAGACTATCTTGCTTGCAGTTGCAGATTCTCTGCTTTTTGAGATGAGAGTTTCCATCAACTGATTCTTTCTTATATCAACTCCAATCTGCTGTTGAACCCCTCTAAGGAATTTTTAATATTTGTTGCTGTGGTTTTCAGCTCTGTTTGTTTCTTTTTCATAATTTCCATCTCTATATTGATCCTCTGCATTCATCAATCATTTTCTGATTTCCTTTAATTTTTTGTCCATGTTTCCCTTTAGCTATTTGAGTATATTTAAGTTCTTTTTAAAGATCCTTTTGTCTATTATGTCCAAGTCTAGTCCTTCTCTGTGCTGTAGTTTTCTCCTTTACCTGATCCATCACTTCCTTTACCTTCATTTCCTTGTATATTTTGTAGTTTGTAATTTTTTGTTGAAACCCAGACATTTTGATATGTAATGTAGTATCACTGGAATTTATACTTTAAGGTGTCTGTTCTGTAGGCTCTATTCAGCTAGTGTTGTATCAGAGTTTTTCTTAAATTCCAGGCTTTGACCAAAGAAAAAGAAAAAAGAAAATACCTTTCCCATTCTTTGTAGATTGACCTATGTGAGCATACTCCTTCAGAGCTTATTCATACAAATACTTTAAGGAACTCCTCTAGGTCAAAGATAGGGCATTCCCTGATCCTTCCTAAGCACACATCTTTTCTTGAGAATGTGCACATGGCCCTAGGAATTATCCCATTTACACAGATATGAATGTCTCCTTTTCCCAAGGAAACAGTTTCGTCATGGTCTCACACACTGCACTGTATGTTCTTTAGCCAAAAATCCCTTGCCCAAGGCAGCATAACTTGACTGCTCTCCCACTGTGTTCTGTAGGAATGTTCTATGAACTGCCTCTATATGCAGGACAAGTTCTGAGAGGGTAAGTACCTCAGGCCATCACAAGACAAACTGGACCAAGACATACTTGCTCCCATATGTCCATGAGGGTTACTCTGTTCCCTCCAGAACTATGACCAGAGATCCACACAGGGAGCACAAGCTAGCTCCATACTGAACTGGTGAAAGTTGAGGGAGAGGACAGCGAGGGTGCCATAAGATCCTACCACTTTTAAGTAAATGTTTTCTTGATTCAACAATTGTACTGTTACTGAAGTTTTATAGTTGTATTCTGGAACTTTGAGAATGATGTTTCTGAGGGATAGAGCCCAGAAGCATCTCACTCCATAATCTTGATTTGAGCTTCCTGTCTTCCTCACTTTTTTCATTTTAAAAATAGTTTATTGAAGTATATCATTCATACATGAACACACATGAAGTTGTGAATTCACAAAACGAACATGCGTAACATCATGCAGGGCTCCCAAAGATCACTCCACTATAAATATTTTGCATTGTTGTGATACATTTGTAACAAATTATAAAGGAGCATCATCAAAGTATTACTACTAACTAAGGTCTATATGGTACATTTGGTGTATTTTTCCCCCAACTTATTGTATTATTTTTTTTTCATAAACCATATAATATATCTAAAGTGTGCAATTAGTGGCATTTGGTACAATCACCAAATTGTGCATTCATCACTTCAATCAGCATTAGAGCATTTTCATTACTCAAAAAAAAAGCAACAAAAACAACCCACAATCATATCCATAAGTTAGTGCTACTAATTATAAATCCCATGATGTGCTTTCACCATTTCTACTCATTTTCAAATATTTTCAAACAACTTTTTACCAATTTTTCACAGATTAAACCTCAGCTTTCCATTCTCTAATCACATTCTATCCTCTGGTGACTTATATTCTAGCTATTAACTCCATAATTTTGCTCATTATATTTAGTTCATAATAATGAAATCATACAAATATTTGTGAATTTGTGCCTAGCTTGTGTTCATCCAAGTTGTCACATGCTTCATGACTTCATTTCTTCTTACTGTTGAATAATATTCCATCATGTGTATATCCCACAAATTGTTTATCCATTCATCAGTTGATAGTTGTTATGTCTTTTGGAAATTACGAATAATGTTGCTATGAACATCAGTGTGCAGATGTATATATATATCTAGTAGAGGTATTGCTGTGTCACATGGTAGATCTGTATCTAACTTCCTTAGGAACTGCCAAACAGACTTCCACAGTTGCTGTACATTCTACATTCCCACTAACAGTGAATAAGTGTTCCTATCTCTCCACATTATCTCCAAGACTTGTAGTCTTCTGTTTTAATAGTGGCCATTCTAGTAGGTGTGATATGATATCTCATTGTAGCTTTGATTTGAATATCCCTAATAGCCAGTTATGATGAACATTTTTCCATGTTTTTTTTTTTTTTTTTTTTTTTTTGCCATTTGTATTTCTTCTTTAGAAAAATGTCTAATCAGGTCTTTTGTCCATTTTTTTAACCGGGTCATTTGTATTTTTATTGTTGAGTTGTAGGATTTCTTTTTTTTTTTTTTTTTAATTACTACAATTTATTTTTTCTGTTAATCTTTTTTAATTAATTTTTTTATTTTTAAAGAAGCTTTCAATTACATAAATGTTATATAAAAAATATAAGGGATTACCATATGCCCTACGCCCTCCCCTCCCACACATTCCCACACCAACAACATCCTCATTAGTGTGGTACATTTGTTACAATGGATTGAGCACATATTGAAGCATTGCTACTAACTATGGATTACAGTTTACATTATAGTTTACACTCTGTCCTGCATAATTTTGTAGGTTATGACAAAATATACAATGGCCTGTATCCATCACTGCAACATCATGCAGAACAACTCCAATGTCCTGAAAATGCCACCATATTACACCTTTTCTTCCCTTTCCCATCCCTCCGAATCTCTGGTGGCCACTGCCTTTATATCAATGATAAAAGTTCTTCCATTGCTAGAATAATAAGTCTAGTAGAATAATAATAAGTCTACTTTAGTCTATTGTTCATTCCTCAATCTTGAGGATTTGGGGATGATGATGCCCACTCTACTTCTAACTGAGAAGGAACTTAGATCCCATGGGGCAGATGGATGGGACTATCTTGCTTGCAGTTGCACACACTCTCTGTTCCTTGAGATGGGCGTTCTCCATCATCATCTCCTTGTTAGTCATCCTGGGTGAGTCCAATGAACTGGAGAGTAAGTGTTGCAACACTGCTGAAATTCAGGGCTCAAGATTTTCCTTTGGCTTCTTTATCTGTCCTGATCCCTCCTGGATGATGTACAGAACTTTTCTGTTCTATAGAAACCCAAAGCAGCTCCCTCGGGTAGGTTTTTGCCCTTTCTCCATTGTTTTTTTTTTTGTGTGTGTGTGTGAGACAGTTGATCTCTGCCTATCTACTTTGATGCCATCTTCTCAGAAGTCCTATAGGATCTCTTTTTATATCATAGATATTAGACTCTTTTTGGATGTTTGTGTCCCAAATATGTTTTCCCATTAAGTAGGCTGTATTTTTAACCTCTTTAAAAAGTCCCTTTGAGGTGCAGAAGTGTTTAATTTTGAGCAGGTCCATTTATCTATTTTTTCTTTTGTTGCTCGTGCTTTGGGTATAAGTTTAAGAGGCTACCACCTACAACAAGGTCTTGTAGATGTTCCCCTACCTTGTTCTTCTAGGACTTTTATGGTCCTGGCTTTTATGTTTAGTTCTTTGAGCCATTTTAAGTTAATTCTTGTATAGGGAGTGAGATAGGGGTTCTCTTTCATTCTTTTGATTATGGATATCCAGTTCTCCCAGCACCATTTGTTGAAAAGAATGTCCTGTCCCAGAAAAGTGGACTTACTAGACTTATCAAAAATCAGTTGACCATAGAAGTGAGGGTCTATTTCTGAACCCTCAATTTGATTCCACTGATCAATGTGTCTGTCTTTATGCCAATATCATGCTGTTTTAACTACTGTAGCTTTATAATACACTTCAAGTTCAGGAAATCTGACTTCACCATTCTTTTTTAGGGTGTTTTTGGCTATTCAGTGTCCCTTTCCCTTCCAAATAAATTTGGTAATTGACTTTTATGTTTCAGTTTAGATTGGTATTGCATTTTATCTATAAATCAGTTTCAGTAGAATTGATATCTTCATGATTTTTAGTCTTCCAATCCACAAACACAGAAGGTCCTTCCAATTGTTTAGGTCTTCTTTGATTTCTTTTAGCAGTGTTTTGTAGATTTCTGAATACAGATCATTTACATTCCTGGTTAAATTAATTCCTATATATTTGAGTCTTTTTGTTACTCTTGTAAATGGAATTTTTTTCTTGATTTCCTCCTCAGCTTGCTCATAGCTAGTGAATAGAAATGCTAGTGATTTTTGCATGTTGATCTAGTATCCTGCCAATTTGCTGAACTCATTTATTAGCTCTAATAGCTTTGTTGTAGATATTTTGTGAATTTCTAAATATAGGATCATGTCATTTACAAATTGTGAAAGTTTTACCTCCTCTTTTCCAATTTGGATGCCTTTTATTTCTTTTTCTTTCCTAATTGCTCTAGCTAGAACTTCTAGCACAATGTTGAGCAACAGTGGTGATAGTGGACATCCATGCCTTGTTCCTCATCTTAGAGGGAAAGCTTTCAACCTCTCCCCATTAAGTATGATGTTGGCTGTGGGACTTTCATATATGTCCTTTATTATTTTGAGGCATGTTCCTTCTATTCCTATCTTTTTAAGTGTTTATATCAAGAAAGGATCATGGAATATGTCAAATGAATTTTCTGCATTAATTTAGATGATCATGTGGTTTTCCCCTTTGAATTGTTAATGTGGTATATTACATTAATTGATTTTTTTATGTTGAACCACCCTTGGAGACCAGGAATAAATCCCACTTGGTCATGGTGTATAATTCTTTTAATATGATGTTGCATTTGATTTGCAAGAATTTTGTTGACAATTTTTGCATTTATGTTCATTAGAGAGATTTTCTTTTCCTGTAGAATCTTTATCTGGCTTTGGTATTAGGATGATGTTGGATTCATAAAATATGCTGGGTAATTTTTCCTCCATTTCAGTTTTTGGAAGAGTTTAAACAGGATTGCAATTAATTTTCAAAATATTTTTCTATCCAAGATTTCAAATTTTTCTTTGTGTCCACCCAGTGTCTTAATGTCTTTTATTTCTTTAGCCATTTTGTCCTTCAACTACATGATTTGATTTAGGAAATTTGTATCAACCTCATTGATTTGCTGTTTCAAGTACTCTGTGTCATCTGGAGGTTTGATTTGTTCCTTTGCCTGGGTCATATCTTCTTTTTATTTAGTGTGGCTTGTAATTTTTGCTGATATCTAGGCATCTGATTCTGATGTTAAGTTTACTCTGATATTCAGTTTCTCTCTCTTGTCTAGGGATTTGCAGTAAAGTAGCTGTGTACTACCACTGTTCTGTGACTTTTGGTTCAACTTGTTCTAGATATTTACGATTGCCCCTGTTTAACTGCTCAAACCAGGTCTAAGGACCCAGTAATGAGCTACAGGCCAGTATCCAAGGCCCTTGGAGAGGGGTCACACTAAAGTCACCTGATTACCTCTTTTATTTATTTATTATTATTTTTCCCTTTTCACGCACTTTTCTGGTCTGCCAAAATATGGCATTCTTTGGCAGACCTCTCAGCTCAGATCCCAAGTGCTAATGTAACTTCTGGATGGGTGAGTGGTGCAGAAGCAATGTCTTCAGGGGTGACCAAGTCTCATAAACTTTTCAGAAGCTATTCTCCTCCCTTGGCTGGGTGGTACTCCCTTTCCCACTGACTTCTCAGCAACCAGCCCAGATCAGTAGGGAGGGTGTTTGAGAAGGCAAATTATCTTTATCTCCCTGTTAGTTCTCAGGGCAAATAAAGTCACAGCCTCACTCAGCTTGGAAGTATGTGACCCCTCCCATGCAGCAGACCAAGCTCCCTGGCCAAAATCTGAATTTGCTGTAGACTATGTCTCTCCCTCTCTCCTTTCTTGGGGAAGAGGACCCCTGCAACACCCTCTGTCTACAGGCACTGCAGTCCACAGCCACTGCAGTCGAAGACTGGTGTTTGCGCCAAGGGCAGGGGAATGGGCAGGCACTAAATGCTGCTTGTACAGCTTTACTCACATGCTTTTTCAGCCAGCTGAGATTCCTTTCCTTCACCCCTGTCTCTTATGGGTGGTGTCTTGCCATTTCCTAGTGTCCAGAGCTCCGGAGCCAACCTCTAGACAGTCTCTGCCTGTTTTCTAGCTATTTTTTGAAAGGGAGAGAAGTGATCCCTCTGCCTTTCTAATCCTCCATCTTCCCAGAAGTCTCTTCCTCACTTGTTAAGGAGAGTTTTGCTAGATATAGAATTCTTGCCTGGCAATTTTTTTTTTCTTTTTGCACTTTAAATATGTCCTCCTACTACCTTTCCACTTCTATGAGAAATCAGCACATAATCCTTAATTTTATTCAGGATCCCTTGTACATGACAGATCATTGCTGTCTTGCTGCTTTAAAGATCCTTTCTTTGTGTTTGGTCTTTGACAGTTTAATTACAATGTGTGTCATTGTGGGTCTCTTTGAGTTTGTCCTTATATTAGTCAGCCAAAGGGGTACTGATGCAAAATACCAGAAATCAGTTGGTTTTTATAAAGGGTATTTATTTCAGGTAGAAGCTTACAGTTACCAGGCCATAAAGCATAAGTTACTTCCCTCACCAAAGTCTGTTGCTACGTGTTGGAGCAAGATGGCTGCTGACATTCCTCTTTCTCTTTAGGCTCCGTAGTCCCAGCTTCTTCCAATATCAGCTGTAGGCCATCAGGCTCTGTAGGCTTTGTTTCTCTTCCCAGGGCTTGATTCTCCCTGGGCTCAGGCTTGCTTCTCTCCACAAGGTCAGCTGTAGACTATCAGGGAAATAGCTCTCTTCCCGGGACCTCTGCTATGTCTGTGGAGCTGTCTCTATTTCTCTGTATTCTCCCATGTGTTTACTTCCTGTGCTCCAGCTCAAAACTCCAGCATCAAAACTCCAATTTCCCTTCTCTGCAGTGTGGTTTCTCTGTGAATCCCCACCCATCAAAGGGGCAGGGACTCAATGTCCTACTGATGTGGCCCAATCAAAGCCTTCATCATTATTTAATCAAGTAAAAGTGAAACCTCTGAATCCAATCTAATCTAATATGCCCAGAGGAACAAGCCAGTTTACAAACATAATCCAATATCTATTTTTGGAATTCATAAATAATGCCAAATTGCTACATTCCTATTTGGAGTTTGGTGGGATTTTAGAATGTTTATATTCATGTCTTTCATCAGTAGTATTATTTCTTCAAATATTCTTTCTGTCACTTTCTCTTCCTCTGTTCCTTCTGGGACTCCCATAATGCATATATGGGTATGCTTTACATTGTCTCAAAGGTCAGGGCTATTCTCACTTTTCCCCCATTCTTTTACTTTCTGCTCTTCAGACTGAATACTTTTAATTAACCTATCTTCTACTTTGCCGACTCTTCTGCCTGTTCAAATATGCTGTTGATCCCTCTTTGATGTATTTTTAAAATTTCTATTATAGTGTTTTCACCCGACAAATTTCTATTTGATTCCTTTTTAAAATTTCTAATTCCTGCTTTCGTTCATGCATTGTCTTCCTGATTTCCTGATTTTCCATCCCTGTTTACCTTTAGCTCATTGAACCTATTTAGGAGTGTTAACATCTTTGACTAGTTCCAATGTCTGGGCTTCCTCTGTTTTTACTGTTACTTTATATGTCTTTTAATCTTTTGCTTGAATCTGGGCATTTGAATATTTTGATGTACTAACTCTGGAAGTCAGGTTCTCCTTACCCAGGGTTTTGGTGTAGATTGGCTCTGTGTTAACAGTCTTATTCAACATTTAACCCAGTTTGTACTGAACCTATAGATTACCCCATGGTATATAGTCATCTCATATCTTTCTGAGCATGCATCTTGTCCTGGACATGTGTGGTTGTTTAAAAGAGTTCCCAGTATGTCTGATATATCATTCCCAAAAAAGGAGTTTCTCTACCCACCTTCTCCTCCCAGGGCTTAGATTATGCTCTTTGTCTTAATCACAGTCTTTTACCACAGGCAGATGTGGTGAATTTACCTCTGCTCCACTGCTCTGCTAAACCTTTCCACTCCACCTTTCTGCACTGGCTCCATTCCACTGCTCCACTCCTTCCCATACTACTTCACTACCCCTCTAAATTCTAGCTTATGTGACTCATCTACACACCCTGAGTCAGCCTTCCGTAGAGCCAATTGGGGCTGATGTATGAAGACAACCAATATTTTTGTTTAGGTATGCCAAAATAATCAAGCCCCAGGGACCAGCACTTGAATGTGCATGGGCTTCCAAAGTGCTGCTGTGGGTCACAGAAACTGTGTGTGGACTTGGGAAGAGGATGACAAGTAAATTCATCCCACAGCTCTCCTGCCATTTTTAGGTTTCATTTTCCTGATTCAGCTTTTGCTGAGTTGTAATATAATTTGGATTTTTGTTTATTGATCTTAGTCCATTGCTCCTTGAGTGCAGGGAAGTTATGCCACAAATTACAGCATATTGTCTGTAGTAGGCCCTTAATACATGAGAGCTGAGTTGTTCGAACTTGAAACTTGTGATTAAGGATACAAATCTATAATTCAGAGGGTCTTTCAATGTCCTTAGTTGATATTTGTTTCTACAAAATATTTATGTGCTTTCCACATATGTAAATCAATTAGAATACCTAATTTACTAAGAATAAGAAGTTTCCCTTTTTTCCAACATTCTAAAATACATGGAAATTGCATTTAGAGGATAGGGTTAAATCTTAATTTTTGTAACTTTTCTGGAAGACTTTTACTGTCATGGTAGATTGACCATCTGTAAAATGTTAAGTTTGTAGTCCGTGAATTTTAGACCTTGATGCATGTTGTCAAGAAGGTCAAAACGGGGTCCAGGGTCATGAGAAATTTAGCTGCTATGTAAAAGGCTCTAACCAGCCTAGATCTACTGTTTTCAAATATCCTGTCCTAAACTCCCAACCTGGGGAGCTAATAGAGTGACTGATGTGTGCAATATTATAATGAGTCTGTTTTCTCTTTACAGCTAGGTAATCCCAGTGGCTGTAATTGAATGTGCCCATATTGCACATGTGGTTTCATAACTATATTTATAACGGCTTTCTATCCTGTTTATATTTGAGAAAGAGATCAGGGGAAGCAAATATACCTCCCCTAGTACAGAAATGTGGTAATTATAATGTTGTTGCACCCCTTATCATAACTCATCTGTGGATAAATAGAGGCTTTCATTGAACAAAACCATAAATCTAGCAGCTTTCAAAAATACTATATTCATTTTTGGAAGAAAAATCACCTCAAAGGAAATGGAGTAAAATGTATTTGTTAAAATTTAAGAGTAGATACTTCCCTCACCAAAGTCTGCTTGACTATACTTGACTGTAAGTTATCTTGGGATACCTTCATATGAATGATGCTAAAAATAAATTGTATTATGCTCTAAATAAACAATAAAGGTGTTTATTTCTTAAAACTATGTAGATGAGAAATCTATAAATCTGTTATATTCTATTTTTTAATCTGGCTCAATGTTCCAATTGAATTACATAACATTTCATATCCTAACAATTTTAAACATCCATCTCTGGCAAAGAGAAAAGCATGGTAAACATTCCTTTTAAGAAAATTGCACCAAGCGAAATATGCCAAAATAGTCTATAAATGAATTAGCTCAAGGGTGGAAAATTCAATTTAAATAATAAATTAGAAATGTATCAGAAATTAGTTTCTCATGTTTTTAGGGTGGCTTTAAAAACTTATTTCTGACCAACTCTGTTAATGCTGGCAAAATTGTTATTCAATCACATTTAAGTTAAACTGCAAATTACTTACATGTATATATTTAATTTACATGCATTCCATATTTGTCAATTCTCTGATGAAATTAATTGCTGAAGTGTTTTACTGATAACCACATCAGTAGATGAATCAGCCTAACCACTTTAATAGTTTAACCTCTGATTAAAACTACAGTAATCAATCCTTGACATAGATATATTTCTTGATTAAATATTTCAAATGAGATGATAGGAATAGGTAATTGATAAAACTTTAGTTATATGCTATCAGTATTTTTGCAAGATAAGATGTTTATAAGAAGGTTTAAATAAACTATGCAATTAGCCTGTGCTCTCTGTTTTACTAAATCTCTTGAAATGTTTTGAAGAACATTTGTAACATAAAGCTAACAATATGTTAGTAACTGTAATTTCTCACTTGCAAGTGGGAATAACTAATTGTCAAAAATGGAATGCCTATCTAAATGACTGCAGGCTGACAGCCCTAAGGGCCTAAAATTAGTTGTTTCATACCATAAGTATTCTTAAAAACTTGTATTCCCTTGGTAATATCAAAGTATTATTTATTTTACTTAGGTTTTAAGGGCTTTCGTAACTATGCTTTTAGAAGTTTCCTATCCTGTTTTTATTTGAGAAAGAGATCATGAATAGAGGTTTTAGCAGTAAAATGACTCTCCACCTCTGAAAATGTACCAAATAAGATATATTTTGAGGGTTGCTACAAGGCAATTTGTAAGAGAGCAAGAGAATTATTTCACTGTTCAACTTTGTCATCAAAGAACAGAGTTGTCCCATTTGTAAGCAAACACTATCCTTTATAACAAGATTGAATGAGCATAAACAAGCAATTAAACACATAAAGATTCTAAAATTGTGCCTATACAAGCTAAGAGTTCAAAAGTAATTGTGGAAAATACAATAAATAAAGAGAGATAATTAAATGTCCATACTATATTGCTCTGCAAGTGCTAATGACAAGTTTAAGAAGGCCCTTCCCATATGAGACGGTTAAAGTCAAATCCAACTGAAAACACTGTTTAAAATGTGGAGTCTGACTGTGTGGGTATCAGAGAGGTCTATTAAGGCCCATGTTGGTTGTTAATCAAGCCTTTAGTTTCTCAATATGCAAGTGCAAGGTAATTTTCCTTAATCAGTCCTTGCTGCTTTAATGAACCATGAACAAGAATCAACCTTTAAGCCCTCCCTGCAAAAAGTTGGTGAGAATCACTTTGATCTGTGATTCACACATCATCCCTTTGCTGTCTTGAGTTTTTAATAAAGTTTTTACATCTTAAGTAAGACCTCACTATTTTCACTCATGGTTTTGGCTATGGCAATTGAAACTTAAACTCAGAAAATTTTCTCACTTTTGAAGTATATATTTACATCCTAGGTCTACCAAATGTATCGTTGTGACATCACTTTCATATTTCTGAATTTGAACCAATACATTCAATGATCACTACTGGATAGACTTTAATTATTCCATTTTTCTTCTTCATTCCATATCTGCTATAATGTGGGCAAATGTGTATTTAAGGTTATCTGTGTGCTTCAGAAAAGCCGAAGATCTTCTGCATAAGGTTGAAATTGTTTGAGATTGCTTGTAAGTCAGTACATATGTTTGTGGGCAGCTGTTTTTTGTGGCCAAATTTGAAGCTCTTGCTTCAAACTGGTGTAGTCTACCATAGGGAGAAATGGTTTCCAGCCAAAACATTTAATTAACAGTGAATCGAGATGTCCCTGTCTTCGTCTTTGCCACATGTAAGTGCTGAACACAGGGACAAATCAAAGACAAGTGCACTTGCCTACTAGACCTGGTCTCTGACCCTTCCCATCTGGTTGTGATCACACCCAATCTTATTTTTGCCTTCCTTTCTTTCTCCATTTTATTGCAGTACATAGTGGGAAAATATATATATTTGGGAGCAATTTACACAATATAGTTGGCAATACTGCACTCTTATAGGACTAACCATAGGCAACTTACCAGAAAGCAGAAAATAGAAAATTATGAAAGCCATAAGCTTACTTTCATAAATACAGGTGTTTTGCAACTATTTTTATTAATGCCTTTTTAAAGGTTGCATCCATTAGCACTGAAATTCCATTTAGTTATAAAACAATATAAAAGAAATAGAAGGCAAAAGTCACCCAAAACCTATGATACAATGGCCTATTTCTTGACATTGTTCTAATTTTTTAATCTTAATCAAAAACATGATAAATAAAAATGCAAAGGCTATGATGCCTCAAAAAGAATAAAGCATCCATTATGATAAGAGGATCGTTTCATGAAAGAAATCTCTAAAGTAATATAGAAAGGAAAAGACTATTACCACAGGTTACATTTAATAATATTCTCACAGAAAGGAAGAAATAAAGCATAATAGCTAATACCAAAGACAGAAATATGCCTCAGTAATGAATCTCATGATATTTCCATGAGCACAAAGAACCAGAAAGAACAAATGTTGTCAATGCTAATAAAGAAAAAAGAAATTTCAAAAGAGGAATGTCTCCTTAAATTAGTAGCATTGCCTTATTTAGAATACAAGAATAACAGAACTACCAATTAGATCTACATTGTCTAATATAGTTCCCATTTTGTTAACTTCTTTCTTCCCTTACTCCAAGTTTTGAAAAAAAATTCTGAGCATTATTAGATCAAAGAAAATTTGTTGGACCCTTGAAAAATTCTTCTATTTACATCTACTTGTAAAATTTACCTAAATTTGTCATGATCCAGGAGTGTATGGCAAGTGTGCAGTCTTTGAAGCAAAGTCTTATACCAAATCCATCTGTTTAATAGCTAAAACAGTATAAATTTGAATTCCTTGATGCTATTATAAACTAATTAAAAAGTATTTAAAGCAGCCAATTATTTTTTATTACAGAACGCGAAAAATCAGTATGTCCATCTTGCTTTTCTATTTTCATAAGATGAGCTGTGGTTTAGTGTTGAGTAGGTATACTTGGAGAGAATGATGAACTTTTTTTTCTAAGTTTATTTGGGCACTTGCAAGCAAACAGTCTTTAAAGATGAATTTCATTAAGATATCATGGTAGTTAAACAAATATTAATTACATGGAGATGTTCTTATGGATTTTGTAAAAGGCATGTTTTAAAAGCAGCGTTCAGAAATGTCTGTCTGCTTCAATCCATTTTGTAAGAGGGACTGGTATTCCTCTCAGTGGGAGCTGCCATCATAATGACAATTCACAGCAGGAACCCAGCTAGATGATGCAAACTAGGATGGAAAAGAACGTTTTTATGTTCAGAAAGCATCCCAAATCAGAAAGAATCCAAGCTGTAGTGAAAGAGTCCCACGATTTATATTCAGAGGCAAGCACTTTGTTAACTGAACAAGTTCTAACCAGATGTTAATTGAGCATAAAATTACGAAACGTGGCCAGCACCATGGCAGGTTGTAAATCTACTGGGTTGGAGCAAGGTTAACTTTTGTGTCCTACATTACACCTAGCCTGATTGGGGTAGTCTATAAATACTGAGAAAATGCAACTGGGAAATATTTGGAGTTCAAAAATTACTTCTGAAAGGAAAATTCCATATCTAGTCTTATATTTTCTCACTATTATTTTATTATCACTAATTGTTATAGTATTGTCTTTTACAAAATACTTTTAAGATACATTAGTACTTCAAATCCTTGGCCCAATATCACCAATTGGGTACTATCTTCCCCATTTTAAGGATGAAGAATCTGAAGTTTAGCCATGTGTTTTAGTTTGCTAAAAGCTGCTGAGAAAAAAAAAAAAAACATTTTTGTAAGCAAATACACATATATGCATATATATTTATATATCATTTTGCAAATGTTTGTATGTATTGTGAGAATTTTGATTTTTACCCATAATAAAAAATATATATATATATATAAATAAAAGCTGCTGAGAGCAAGATACCAGGAATGGGTTGGATTTTACGGTGGGGATTTATTAATTTAAAAAGCTTACAGTTCTGAGGCCAATAAAGTGTACAAATCAAGGCATCATCAGAAGATGCTTTCTTCCAAAGCTGCAGCTGTAGGTGAGCAGGTACATGGTGGTGTCCCCTCATCTCTTCCCTCTCCTCTGGACCTCATTTCTTTCAGCTTCTGGCTAAATTGGCTTCCTTTCAGCTTCTGGCTCCCAAGGCCTTCTCTCTCTCTCTCTAGTTTCTGGGTTAATCTGTCTTTGCTGCATTTTTCTGTGTCTTTGGGTTTTTATTCCTTTGTTTATAAAGAACACCAGTAAGAGGATTAAGACCTACCCTGGGTCCTTCTGTTTACTCAAAGGCCCTTAACTGTAGTAATTTAATCAAAAAGTCCCACCTACAGTAGGTTTACAAGCACAGAATGAATTAACCCTAAGTACATGATTTTCTGGGGTGCACAAAAGCTCTAAACTGCCACACATGGTTTTCTCAAAAAAGTGTGCTATTAAGTAGCAGAGTGGTTATGTAACACTATATTCTTTTCTCAAAAAGTATCCATGAGAATACAAGATTTCCCTGATATCCTTTAGCCTAATTTGACCAATAATTTCACATAGACTCAATTTTAATTGGGCCAACCTTAATAGCAACTAATTGATTAATAAGTATTATATTTATTTGATCCCTGGAATAGTATTAGATGGTTTTAAAGAATATAGAAGGTCAAGATCCTTTTCATAACCATATATACATATAGGATATATGGTCCTTGAAAAGCTCCTTCAAATATCATTACTGAACCTTATAGCTTTCATACTGTTGACATCTTATTTGTTTACCACACATATTGAGTGACTATTCAAAACATTCTGTCTCCAGTTTGTCACCATCCCTCCTCTCTCTAACCACATTCCTATTCTTTAGTTTCTACTTCCATCATTCTATGGATTTGGCTCTTTCAAGAATCATTGGTGACCTTAGAATCAACAAGTTCAAACATCTTGTCTTAGTCCTTATCTCTCTTGGCCTTTCTTTTAGCATTGTTTTAGCATTTTGTTGATTCTTTCTCTTCTACTAATATCTCCTTTGGTTTAGTACTCATTCTCTAAAATTTCTTTGTTCTCTATGATTCTGTGCTTTATCTCATGCTTTGATATCTCTGCGTCCACAGTTTTAAATAGTGCTGCATGCTTACTTAAAAGTGTTCAGTGTGTACCTCTTTACCTTACACTCTTGTTATCTGCTAAATGGAGTCCAGTCTGCTCACTTCTTCAGCTAAATTCCTCATTATTCCCTTTCATTTAATACAGCATGATGAAACAAATAACCGATATATTTCAGACTCTGTACCTTTTGCATTTAGGGGTGAACTTATAGTGTTCTTCACTTGGAATGCCTTAGTCACACACTGACTAGATTAGTAAATCTATCCTGAAAGGATCATATCAAATTTCCATGTGGTCTTCCCTGATTTTCCCAGTCAGAAATACATTTCTTCCCAGTAAAGTTATTTAACACTTAGTAGGTACTATTTACAAATCATGGGTTTTTTTCCCCATTTTTGGATTGTGTGCCTGTATAATTATCATCTATGTATCTATCTCTGAGATTATCTTTGTGTAAATTTATATATCTATGCACTGATCTATTGATCTATCAATGTATCTGTGGCAGTTTGATAGAGTTATGAATTCCAAAAATAGATATTGGATTATGTTTGTAAACTTGTCTGTTCCTCTGGGCCTGATTAAGTTATGATTAGGGATTTTATTGGGCCACGTCAGTATTACGTTTAGTCCCTGCCCCTTGGTGGGCAGGGACTCAGAGATAAAACTACACGACAGAGCAGAGAAGGGAGTTGGAATTTTGATGTTGGAGTTCTGATGCTAGAGCCCCGGGAGGTAAGCATACAGAGGAGCTTGGTCATGAGGAAGGAGAGAAGGCCCCAGGAAAAGAGATGAGCCATTCGCCTGACTGTTCACAGCTGGCCTTGTGGAGAAAGGTAAAGCCTAGAGAGCCTCACAGTCTACAGATGACCTTGTGGAGGAAACAGAGGAGCTGAGCGCAGAAAGAAACAGAGCCCCTGGAAGAGAGGAACCCAAGAAGCCTGAATTCTTGGCAGACATTGGCAGCCATCTTGCCCCAACATGTGGGCAGTGGACTTTTTGGTGAGGGAAGAAACTTATGCTTTATGGCCTGGTAACTGTGAACTTCGACCTCAAATAAATATCCTTTATTAAAACCAACCAATTTCTGGTATTTTGCATCAGCACCCCTTTGGCTGACTAATGCAGTATCTATATTTTGTTTGCTAGAATATTGATACCAGAATATTATAAACTCTTTAGAATGAAGAAGATTTCCATTCATTATTATTTTTACTGCAGCAGAACTCAAAGAACACAAGTTACATTGAAGTTTAAATGAATTTAGCTGCTGATTTATTTTTTTAAATAGCTGATAACCTGCTATACACCAGTCACTGAAGTGGGCTATATATACAGTGCAAAACAAGCTAAGCCCACACCGTGCTCCATCTGAAGAGAATGACCATAACCAAGTACATGGAAAACCTGTCCAACTATAGGATGTCATCAACATGGTGACATAAGATATCTCCTGAAAAAGCCTCCCCTGAGATTTAGTGAATAAATGGACAAATCCTGTTTGCTTAAAACTCTGGCCTGGAGACTGCAGAAGGACTCCATGAATGCTGAATCAAAGAAACAGAAAAATCTCAGGTAAAGAATTCCATCCCTGACTTCTGATTCACTCCTATTCTCCTCCTTCTCACTTGATTCCATGCAGCTTGGGAGTCACACAAAGGCAGTATAGCCTGAGTCCCTCCCACTGTGGATGGAGTCTTTAGACTGACAGCAATGAGATAGCACTCCATGCATATACAGGCACCTAAGACCGCAGAGACACATGGCTGAACACATGCTGCTGAGGAGTGCTGCATGAAAAAGGGACCCCAGCAGGGGGGAAGGGAAAGACCATGATAGAAAGGCTGGTAAGAACTGTTCTGCTCTCAATCAGTACAGTTTCAGTCAGCTGGACCACCTAAAGGTAAAATAGACTTTTCTGTATTGACTCACCTTTCTGGATTGACACTACCTTTTGCTCCCTGGGGCAGGACACCCTAATGGGGTAAAAAACAGAGGCTGAAAAGCCTCACAGAAAAAAATGCAGGTAGGTTAAAAAGAACTGCAGTAATATAGGAAGGGTCCCAGAACTGGAAAGTGTAAGGAAAATGGGGCACTGAATAAGGGAAAGAATTTAAACAAATTGTAGGATCTGGAGAGAAAAGTCTTCACAAAAACAAACAGAGCAAGATTCCCATTAAGGAACAGAGGAGATGAAACAACTGCACAAAAAATTGGACTCCACGATTCCAATCTTAAAAATTGCATTTAGGTCCAATCTTTAAAAATGCACCACATAACTAGTACATGAATAAGATGAAGGAGAGCTGAGAAAATCTGAAGAAACATGCTATTCTAAAGTTCTAGAGGAAGTTAGAACAAATGTCAAAGAAGAAGCTTATCACAAAGCCAATCAACAATAAACTCTACACACGAGGGAGAAACATATCTTCAGAGTTAGCCATTAAAAGAATCATATGCCTAGATATCAGCAAAAAAAAAAAAAAAATCACAAGCTATACTAAGAAACAGGAAGATATGGCTCAGTCAAGGGAACAAATTAAAACTTCAGAGGAGACTCCAAAGTTGGAACAATCAAAGAAGTTCTAGCAAATCTCCTAAAGCAATTCAAGGAGATGAAGGAAAATATGCATAAAGAAATAAAGGCTATTAAGAAAAAATGCATGAGCATAAAGAAGAATTTGAAAGTATAAAAAGGAATATAACAGAAATTATAGGGATAAAAGGCACAAAAGTCAAGATTAAAAATAAACTAGAAATATTTTTAAAATTACATTTATGTAAGCAAACAAACATATATGCATAAATATTTATATACCATTTTACAAATATTGGTTTGTATTGTTAAAATTTTGATTTTTACCCACAATTAAAAAAAAAGAAAGAAAGAAATATGTATTTTAAAGGAAAAAAATAATAAACTAGAGACATACAACAGCAAATTTGAATAGGCAGAAAAACCAATCAGTGAGCTAGAAGACAGGATAAATGAAATCGTACATTCAGACAAACAAAGAAAAAAGAATAGAAAAATTTGAGCAGTCTCTCAGGGATTTGAGTGACAACACAAAGCACACAAACATACATGTCATGGGTTCTCCAGAAGGGGAAGAAAAAGGAAAGAGGGCAGAAAGAATATTTAAGGAAATAATGGCCAAGAACTTCCCATCTCCTATGAAATATAAATGTCTAAGAAGCACAACATATTCCAAATAGAATAAAAACTAATAGGCCTACTCCAAGACACATACTAATCAAAATGTCAAATGCCAGAGATGGAGAGAGTTAGGAAAGCATCAAGAGAAAAGCAATTCATCACATACGAGGGGTCCTCAATAAGACTAAGTGTTGATTTCTCGCCAGAAACCATGGAGTAAAGAAGGTGGTGGTATGATATATTTAAAGAACTGAAAAAGAGAAACTGACAGCCAAAAATTCTGTAT
Organism: Tolypeutes matacus; assembly: GCA_026826555.1. Classification (NCBI taxonomy): domain Eukaryota; kingdom Metazoa; phylum Chordata; class Mammalia; order Cingulata; family Chlamyphoridae; genus Tolypeutes; species Tolypeutes matacus. The sequence continues at coordinate 34,175,384 of JAKSZT010053764.1, read as the reverse complement.
CCAGCAAAACTGTCCTTTTAAAATGAGGGGTTTTAAAGTATTTACAGATAAACAGAAACTGAGAGAGTTTGTCAACAAGACAACTGACCTACAAGAATTAGTAAAGGAAGCTCTACAGGTTAAAAGGAAAATACAGTAGAGAGTAGCTTGAAGTAGTGTGATGATGAAGATCATCAGTAAAGGTAACTAAAAGGGTAAATTCAAAACCCAATAATACTATATCCTTAATATACAACTCTACTTTTTAATTCATACAAGCATCATAATATAATTGAATGAAAAAAAAAAGGCATATTTCCTGATAATGGATGTATTTGTATAAAGTGGGACAAAAACAACATAAAGAGGGGAAACAGGGATATGGTAGCAGAGAACATGTATGCCATCAAAGCTAAGTTGATATCTTTTCAAATATAGATTATAGATATAGGTTGTGTAATATAAACCCCAGGGTAACCACAAAGAAATTTCTTTAAAAATATATAGAAATGGAAATGAGAAAAGGATCAATCAGATACATCACAAAAGGTCAACTACACAGAAAAGGAAGTTGGAATATGGGAAAAGAGAGAAAAAAAGAGATATGACATATAAAAACAAAAGGACAAAATGGTTGTAGTAAATACTGCCTTTACAGTAATAACACTGAATGTTAATGGACTATACTTCCCAAACAAAAGACACAGGTTGGTAAAGTGTATATTAAAAAATGCATGATCCAACTGTAACAAACTCATCTTAGACTCAAAGACATAAATAGGTTGAAAGTGAAAGGATAGAAAATGATATTCCATGCAAATACTAACCTTAAAAGAGCTGGGGAATCAAAACTAATATTGGACAAAATAGACTAACACAAAAGCTGTTAAGAGAGACAAATAAGGACACCATGTACTAATAAAAGGGGCAATCTATCAAGAAGAAATAACAATCATAAATCTTTATGCAATTAAACATGATGCCCCAAAATACATAAGGCAAGCACTGATGACTATGGAGAGAGAAACTGACACCTCTGCAATAGTAGTTGGAAACTTCAATACAACAATATCATCAATATATAGAACATCTAGACAAAAAAATCAATAAAGAAACAGAGAGCTTGTATAATATGATAAAATAAAATAGATCTAGCAGACATATACAGAATACTGAACCCCAAAATAGCAATATATGCATTCTTCTCATGTGTACATGGTCATTCTCCAGGATAGACCATATATTAAGTCATGAAACAAGTCTCAATAAATTTAGAAAGATTGAAATTATATAAAGCATCTTCTCTTACCATAATGGAATGAAGCTGGAAATCAAGAACTGGCAGAGCAAAGGAAAATCCAAAAATATATAGAAGTTAAATAAAACTCTCTTAAACAATCAGTGGGTCAAAGAAGAAAATGCAAGGATAATCGATAAATGTTGAGATGAATGAAAATGAGAACACAACAGACCAAAACCTACTGGATGCAGCAAAGACAGTGCTGAGAGGGAAATGTACAGCCCTAAATGCTTACATTAAATAAAGAAGGAGATAAAATCAAAGACCTAACTGCACCCTGGGAGAAACTAGAAAAAGAACAGCAAACTAACTCCAGAACAAGCAGAAGGGAAGAAATAACAAAGATTAGGGCAGAAATAAATGAAATTGAGAATAAAAAACAATAGAGAGAGATGGGGCCAAGATGCCGTTAATGTAGGAGGGCACACACTGCAAGCTCCCAGAGCAAGGCGGATTGTGGACGGGGTCCTGCCCGGGGGTCTGTACTGTGCACGCGTGGAATGAGAAGCTTGGGATATCTGTCTGCGCAGATGAACGGCGTGGATGGAACAGTAGAGATTCATGAGTTTTAAGCTGCTGGTGGTGGCTGGCACGGATGGCTGAGCCCTGCGGTTAGGGAGAAAAAAAAAAAAAAAAAAAAAAAACGGCCAGTTGGAGCCGCGAGCGGGGCGAGAAAGTTTTATTTTCTGGGGATCTGGCTGCCTGGAGCCCCTTGGACTGTGGGTGAACAGAAAAGCCAGAGCGAATAGTCACCCGGTGGACGGGAGGGGTGATTTTGTTTGGGGGAGGGAGTCGATTTGCCTAGCTGCTCAGGGATAAGCCCCGGGGTGCCACAGAGCCAGGAAGAGGGGACACTCTCCAAGAGAGGGAGGGTTCTGTTGGAGGACAGGGAAGCGAATTTTTTATTTTTATTTTTTGCCATCGATCTGGCTGCCTGGACCGCCCCATACCTTTGGGGAGCAGATAAGCCGACCTGAAGCAGCATCAGGCTGAGAAGAGACGTGAATCTGCAGAGTCAAACTGATTTACATAGCAACCCAGTGACGCTGGAGCTCGGCTCCAGAAAGGGCGGAGTTGGCCGTCTTTAGCACTCTGCACTGACTAACATCAGAGGTACAGCTACCCTGGGGAGTCCAGGAAGTGGGATGTGCTTGATTAATTTCCACGAGCCCAGCTAGGGTCCCTTCTGTAAGGGGGTTGGTCTAGAGGAGGAATTATTTTGGGTCCTGTATTTCACCTGAAAAAAAAAAAAAAAGTGAGAAGGTCACTTCAATAAATGAAAACTAAATTCTTTTTAATTTACTTTAATAGCTAAAAGCTGTTTCAGGACCTGCATATAGAACCCTGCAGGGAAAGTGATTGATAAACACAAGCAGGCAGAGAGGATCCACGTGGACCCTAGGGGAATCACTGACCCTCCTTAGCTCTGTTTGACTGCTTGCCTGTGTGGATCTTTGGTTTTTCTCTGTTTATTTCTGGTCCCTTGTTTTTCTTTTCTCTTTCTTCCCCCCTTTCTTTTTTCTTTCATTTTTTTAAATTAGGTGCTGCTACCTTGTCGTTTCTTTGCTATGCTTCTTCTTTAGTAATTTCCCACTCGCTGTCTGTATTGATTTTGTATTCCAAACAGTTGCTTATCCTTCCTTCATCTTTCTGCCTCCTGCTTTCTGTTGTGGCTCTTAGATACAACATTTTTTCATAGGCCCACAACTTAAGGGTGTCAATTTCTATTCCATCTATTTCGTTTTCTTCTTTTTCTTTTTTTATTAGTTTTAACTTTTCCTTTCAGCCCTTTCTTTACTATTTCTCTCCCTCCTCATAATTCTAGCCTTCTAAATCACTATATATATATTCCTCCATTTGTTTTCCCAGTCCATTGTAGGAACTCCACTTTTTTTTCTATTACTCTACACTGCCTACACAGGTTAAATATTCATCTCATTAATTCTCATTTGGCCCCTCTTCTAACTTTTATCAATATTACTATTATCCTTCTGCCTTCATTACATCTTTTGATTCCTCTGGCCCTAATCTTTTGCCTTCAAGGGAATATAGAAAGAAGCAAGGAAATAAAATAAGAAGAAAAAATGCCAAAGAAAAAACTTAAGTCACACGCAGAACCACCAGCTAAATAAAACTCTAGAACATAGAGAAAAGCTAATCAACTGAATAAGCCCATCAAGATAATATCATGACCAGAGGACAACAAAAAAATACAAATGACTCTGAGAAACAGGAAAATATGGGTGAGTCCAATGAACAAAATAAAAACCAGGAAGTGATGCAGAACATCGAACAACTAATCAAAGCTATCCAAACAAATATCATGGACCAACTTAAAGAAGTGAAGGAAGAGATTAAGGATATAAAGAAGACACTGGGAGAACATACTGAAGAAATGGCAAACATGCCTAAAAAGGTAATGGATATGATGGTGAACAATGGCACAATCCAAGAAATTAAAAAGACGCTGGATTCATATAACAGCAGATTTGAACAGGCAGAGGAAAGAATTAGTGATATGGAAGACAATACAGCTGAAATCAAAGAGATGGTAGAACAGATAGACAAAAAGATAGAAAAAAACCAGCATGGACTCAGGGAATTAACCGATAACACAAAACACACAAACATACGCATTATGGGCATCCCAGAAGGAGAAGATAACGGAAAGGAAACAGAAGGAGTGTTGAAGAAAATAATGGCTGAAAACTTCCCAACCCTATTGAGAGAGATGGATGTGCAGATCCAGGAAGCACAACGCACCCCAAACAGTATAAATCTCAACAGGCAAACTCTAAGACATATACTTGTCAAAATGTCCAATGCTCAAGACAAAGAGAAAATACTCAAGGCAGCAAGAGAAAAGAGAACCATCACATACAAGGAAAGCACAATAAGATTAAGTGCTGATTTGTCATCTGACACCATGGAGGCAAGAACACAGTGGTATGACATAGTCAAAATACTAATAGAAAAAAACTTCCAGCCACGAATACTCTATCCAGCAAAACTGGCATTCAAAAATGATGGGGAGTTCAAAATATTCACAGATAAACAGAAATTAAGAGAGTATGTCAATAAGAAACCAGCACTTCAAGAAATACTAAAGGAATCTCTACAAGTTGAAAGGAAAAAACAAGGGAGAGAGAGTTGGCAGAGAGTTTAAAAACAGCTGAAAAGACAAAAAGAGAAACAAAACAACATAAGACATACATTAACCCAAAGAAAAAATGGCTGAAGTAAGAAATTCGTATGAGTAATAACACTGAATGTTAACGGATTAAATTCACCAATCAAAAGACACAGTTTGGCAGAATGGATAAGAAAATATGATCCATCCATACGCTGTCTACAAGAAACCCACCTTCGACCCAGGGATTCAAGGAGGCTGAAAGTGAATGGCTGGAAAACCATTTTATAAGCTAACAGTGGCCAAAAAAGGGCAGGTGTAGCTATTCTAATATCAGACAAAATAGACTTTAAATGCAAAACTATTGTAAGAGACAAAGATGGACACTACATATTAGTGAAGGGAGTAATCTCTCAAGAAGAGAGATCATAAACATTTACGCACCTAATCGGGGTGCCTCAAAATACATGGGGCAAACCCTGGAAAAACTAAGAAGAGAAATAAATGCCTCTACAATTATAGCATGGGACTTCAACACACCACTATCATCATTAGACAGAACATCTAGACAGAGAATCAATAAAGAAACAAAAGCACTCAACAATACATTAGAAGACCTGGGCTTAATAGACATATACAGAACACTACTCCCAAATACAGCAGGATTTACATTCTTCTCGAGTGCACATGGATCATACTCCAAAATAGACCACATGCTAGGCCACAGAATAACTCAAGGAATTCAGAAAGATTGAGATTATATAAAGTAATTTCTCTGACCACAATGGAATGAAATTGGAAATCACTAAGGACCAGAGAAACAGATTAGGCACAAAAATATGGAAGTTAAACAACACACTCTTACACAAACAGTGGGTCAAGGAGGAAATCTCAAAATAAATCAATAACTACATTTAAACTAATGAAAATGACAACACAACATATCAAAATCTATGGGATGCAGCAAAAGCTGTCCTGAGAGGGAAGTTCATAGCCATAAATACATATATTAGAAAAGAAGAAAGGGCTAAAATTGAAGACCTAACTGCACACTTGGAGGAATTGGAAAAACAAAAACAAACTAAACCTAAAGGAAGTAGAAAGAAGGAAATAACAAAGATTAGAGCAGAACTAAATGAAATAGAGAATAAGAAAGCACTGGAAACAATAAACAAAACCAAAAGCTGGTTCTTCGAGAATATCAATAAAATTGACAAACCCTTAGCCAGACTAACAAAGAAAAAGAGAGAACAGATACAAATACATAAAATAAGGAATGAGCAAGGTGGTATCACTACTGACCCCACAGAAATAAAGAGTATCTTAAGAGGATACTTTGAAAAATTATATGGCAACAAGAATGATAATTTAGAGGAAATGGACAAGTTTCGAGAAACCCACAAACAGCCTACATTGATGAAAGAAGAAATAGATGAACTCAACAGTCCAATTACAAGTAAAGAGATAGACTCAGTCATCAAAAACCTCCCAACTAAGAAGAGCCCAGGACCAGATGGCTTCATAGCTGAATTCTACCAAACATTCTGGAAAGGGCTAACACCAATTCTACTTAAGCTCTTCCAAAAATAGAAGTAGAAGGAATATTGCCTAACTCATTCTATGATGCCAACATTACCCTAATACCAAAACCAAATAAAGATACCACAAGAAAGGAAAATTACAGACCAATTTCTCTAATGAACCTAGATGCTAAAATTCTCAACAAAATATTTGCTAATCGCATTCAACAGCATATCAAAAGGATTATACACCATGACCAAGTGGGTTTCATCCCGGGAATACAAGGATGGTTCAATATAAGAAAATCAATCAATGTAATACACCACATACACAGATTGAAAGAAAAAAATCACATGATCATCTCTATAGATGCAGAAAAAGCATTCGACAAAATACAGCATTCTTTCCTCATAAAAACACTACAAAAGATAGGAATAGTTGGAAACTTTCTGAATATGATAAAGGGTATATATGAAATACCCAAAGCTAACATCATTTTCAACAGGAAATCCTAAAAGCCTTCCCTCTGAGATCAGGAACTAGACAAGGATGCCCACTATCACCACTCCTATTTAACATTGTCTTAGAAGTACTTGCGCGAGCACTGAGACAAGGAAAGGACATAAAAGGCATCCAGATTGGAAAAGAAAAAGTAAAAATTTCATTATTTGCAGATGACATGATCCTATACATAGAGAGCCCTGAGAAATCTACAACAAGGCTTCTAGAATTTATAAAGGAGTTCAGTAATGTTGCAGGCTATAAGATCAATGCTCAAAAATCAGTAACATTTCTATACACCAATAACAAACAAACTGAAGAGGAAATCAGGAAAAAAATACCATTTACAATAGTAACTAAAAGAATCAAATACCTAGGAATAAATTTAACTAAAGATGTAAAGGACTTATATACAGAAAACTACACAACACTGTTAAAGGAAATCAAAGAAGACTTAAATAAATGGAAAAATATTCCCTGTTCATGGATAGGAAGACTAAATATCATCAAGATGTCTATCCTACCCAAACTAAACTACAGATTTAATGCAATCCCAATAAAAGTCAACACTGTATTTTTTAAGGAACTGGAAAAACTAACCACAAAATATATTTGGAGAGGCAAGAGGTTCCGAATTGCCAATGACATATTGAAAAAGAACAATGAAGTTGGAGGTATCACACTACCTGACTTTAAAACATACTACAAAGCTACAGTGATCAAAACTGCGTGGTATTGGCACAAGGATAAACCTACTGACCAAAATGGAACCATATTGAGAGTTCTGATATAGATCCTTGCCTATACAGTTATCTGGTATTTGACAAGGCCACAAAGCCCAGTCAGTTGGGAGAGAATGGCTTCTTTAGCAAGTGGTGCTTGGAGAACTGGATATCCATATCCAAAAGAATGAGAGAAGAATACCATCTCACACCTTATACAAAAATCAACTCAAGATGGATCAAAGATCTAAATATAAGAGCCAAAACCATAAAGACCTTGGAAGATAATGTAGGGAAGCATCTACAGGACCTTGTAATAGGAAATGGTTTCATGAAGTTCACAGCCAAAGCATGAGCAGCAAGAGAAAAAATAGATAAATGGGATCTTATCAAAATTAAAAACTTCTGCACCTCAAAGGATGTTATTAAGAAAATAAAAAGGCAGCATACCCAATGGGAGAAAATATTTGGCAACCATATATCTGATAGGAGCCTAATATCCTGTATATATAAAGAAATCCTACACCTTGAAAATAAAAGGACAAACAACCCATTTAAAAAATGGGCGAGTGACCTGAAAAGACACTTCTCCAAGGAAGAAACACAAATGGCTAAAAAATACATGAAAAAATGCTCAACATCGCTTGCTATCAGGGAAATGCAAATCAAAACTACAACGAGATACCATCTTACACACATCAGAATGGCAGCTATTAAAAAAGCAGCAGACACTAAATGTTGGAGAGGATGTGGAGGAATAGGAACCCTCATCCACTGCTGGTGGGACTGCGGTATGGTCCAGCCACTGTGGAGGACAGTTTGGTGGTTCCTCAGAAAACTAACAATAGATCTTCCATATGATCCAGCAATTCCACTGCTGGGTATATACCCAGAAGAACTGAAAGCAAAGACACAAACAGATACATGCACACCATTGTTCATAGCAGCATTGTTCACCATTGCCAAAAGTTGGAATCAGCCCCAGTGCCCATCAACAGACAAATGGATAAGCAAAATGTGGTACATACATACGATGGAATATTACTCAGCTGTAAGAAGGAATAAAGTGCTAACACATGGAATAACGTGGGTGAATCTTGAAGACCTTATGTTAAGTGAAGCAAGCCAGGCACTGAAGGATGAACAGTATATGACCTCACTGATTTGAACTGAGGAAAATGAGCAGTCTCTGAGAACCAGTGTCTGAAAGATAGGTTAACAAGGGAGAGAAAGAGAAGAGCAGGCTCTGAGCCATCACCCATATGACATAATCTATGGTAAAGGGATAGAGTATAGTTGCATATTGAAGGATAGGACAGATGGGTAGTGATATTACTGGGTTTGGTGGTGCAGTGTTGACAGGTGGGTAGATTAGGAAGGGCAGGTTCAAATACCCAGGGCATGTAACTATGAATCTTGACATTCCATGAGTCAAGACAGGGGAGTGTCATATGCCCCAGGGGGGTGGGGAGGAAGGAACAGTTAAGATCTAATGGGGTATTTAGTGGTCATGGGAAAGGTTTTTCATTACCTTACAGTAATGGACACAGGACATGGTAAATATCATCAAAACTTATTAAATTGTATCGTCTAAATTGTAAACTACACTGTAAATCATTGACAATATTTAGTTGCTATATTTTGCTATCTGTATAACAGTTATAACAATGCTAACATCCAAAAAAGGGGGGGGGCGGTTAATATGGGCTGGGGAAGGGAGGGTGGTTTGGTATCTGGGACTCTCTGGTATTCCATGTGTGACTTTTCTGTGACCTAAAACTTCTTTAAAAATTAATTGAAAATTTGGGAGACACTAGGGATTGAGAGGGGGAAGGTGTCACGGCACACTGGACATCCAATAACACAGTGATAAAAAGATAGAAAGAATATATATATATATATTTTTTAAGGCATTTCTTTTGCTTTTTTTCCCCATTTTTTTTGAATGTCCCAATCCGCTAATTATATTTTGTTTTGTTTTGTTTTTTGTTTAATTGTTTGTTTGTTTGTTGTTTTCCTGAGTTTCCTTATGTTTGTCTCTTGCATGTAAGCTTATCATTGTTGTTTCTTTTTCCTATTAAGTGTATTTGATTATTTTATGGACTACATGTTCATGGAAGATTTAGATCACAGAAGGGTTACAATGGGTACTGCAGGGGATTATTGGGGCGGGGTGTCTGGGAAGGGGGATTCATGGGAGTAAGTTCATCCAAATATACATGAAAGATATACAAAATTGTTCAAAAGATCAAAGGATGGGGCATGGTCACGTTGGGTGGACAATCACTTAAAAAATGAGGGAATCTGAATTCCTAGCCTGGAGAGCTCTGCCACATAATCCAAGGGAGCAGCAACAGTCCTCTGAGTGCAGGGACAATGTCTGTTAAAAGAGGATGGCCCACTGATGAGTTTTTTTATTGATGACTACCCTTATGAGTCTTTGCTCTTGTAACTGAAACTTAGCTTACTGTTATGGGGTGCCTAAGGGTTGCCACCTGAGAGCCTCCTTGTTGCTCAAATGTGACCTCTCTCTAAGCCAAACTCAGCATATGAATGCATTACCTTCCCCCCAATGTGGGACATGACTCCCAGGGATGAGCCTCCCTGACAACGAGGGATTAATACCAAGTGCCAACTGGCAACACAACTAGAAAAAGACCTTGAATAAAAGGGGGAAAAGGTAAAGACAAATGAGTTCAACTGGCTAAGTGACTTCAAAGAGAGTCAGGAGGTCATCCCAGAGGTAACGCTTACGCACACCTCAGGAGGAGCTCATAGAACATCAAAGTGCATATCACCCCACACAGAGGGGCTCCTGAGAGCTCTGGAGACACCCAGGTCCTATATAAGGGGGGATAGCCCCAGAGATTGATGCCTTATCAGTGGGCTCTATTTTGGAATCTGAGCTCCTGAGAGTGACAGAATTGGACTCAAATAAGTCCTCTCTGCACATGGTTCATCAGTACTTTCTATTCAAACCTATATGTGATGCTGGAGTTTTTAGGTATACTTCCAGAGACTGGAGCCTCTGGCCTACCTATGTGCCAGGTGTGCGTGGAATCTCGGTGGATCTGCAACTCCTACCCTACAGCTAAATGGACTCATCCAAGTCACCTGGCAAGGAGACATCAATGGGCAATGGCCATCTCAGGGAATGGAGAGGGCCTGCATCTGCAGGCAGGATCATCCCACCCACCATATCCATGGGATATAAGCCCTTTCTCACTTGGAGGTGGAGTGGACATCACCATCCCAGTCCCCTCAGGATTGGGGGAAGAACTATGGACTAGAGTGGACTTGATGGTATTCTGTTGTACACATAATGGTGATTCTAGCAATGGAAGAAATTATAACAGTGAGGTGGAGCCAGTGGCCACTGGACACTTTCGGGGCAGGGAGGGGATGTGCAGTTGAAATACAGGGGCTTTTTCGGGATTTGGAGGTTGTCCCGAGTGCCGTTGTGGCAACGGATGAAGGCCATTTTAAATTAGCACACACCATTCAGAACTGTGTGGGAGAGAGTGTGGTCTACGATGTGAACTGTGGTCTATGGTTGATGGCAAGGCCCCAGGATGTGTAGGTCCATTGAGGGTGATGGGCCACACTTGTGGGAGATGTTTGTGTGGGATGGGGTGGGAGGTGTGGGAGGTGGGGAACATGGGACTCCTGGTAGGTTCTGTGTAATATTTTAGGTAATCTAAGCACCTCTTAAAAATATATATTTATATAAATAATATTTTTGTAAGCAAATGAACATAAATGCATATATATTTATATATCATTTTACAAATGTTTGTATGTATTGTGAAAATTTTGATTTTTACCCACAATAAAAAATAAATTAATTAAAAAAAAAAACAATAGAGACTTAACAAAACCAAATGTTGGTTCTTTGAAAAGATCAATAAAATTAACAAACCCTTAAATAGACTGACAAAGAAAAAAAGAGAGAAGATTCAAATAAATAATATCAGAAATGAGAGGGGAGACATTACTACTGACCCTACAGAAATAAAAATGATCATAAGATACTATGAAAAACTGTATGCCAACAAATTATATAACCTAGATGAAATGGACAAATTCTTAGAAATACTTGAAAAACCTACACTGAAACTACAAGAAATAGAAGTCCTCAACAAAGCAATTACAAAGAAAGGATTGAATCAGTCATCAATTACTACCCAACAAAAAAAGTCCAGGACCAGATGGCTTCATAGGTGAATTCTACCAATAATTTCAAGAATTAATAACAATCCTGCTCAAACTTCTCCAAAAAAATGAAGATGAGGGAACACTACATAACTCATTCTATGAGCCCAACATCACCTTAATAACAAAGCCAGATAAGGATACTACAAGAAAAGAAAATTATATATCAATTTCTCTTATAAATATTGATGCAGTAATAATCAACAAATACTTGCAAATCAAATCCAACAGCATACCAAAATTATGATAAACCATGTTGAAGTAGGTTTTATCCCAGGTATGCAAAGGTGGTTCAACATAAGAAAATCAGTTGATTTAATTCATCACATCAACATAATGAAGGAAAGAAAACCCACATGATCACCTGAATTGATTCAGGAAAGGCATTTGACAGAATTCAGCATACTTTCTTGATAAATACATTTAGAAAAATAGGAATATATGGAAACTTCCTCGACATTATAAGGGACATTTATGAAAAATCCACAGCTAATATTATACTCAATGGTGAAAGACTAAAATCTTTCCCTCTAAGTTCTGGAAAAAGACAAGGATGCTCACTGTCATCACAGTTATTCAACATTGTACTGAAAGTTCTAGCCAGAGCAATTAAGCAAGAAAAAGAAAAGACATCCAATCTGGGAAGGAAGAAGTGGAACTTTCACTATTTTCAGATGTCATGATCCGTATATAGAAAGTCCAACAAAATCAACTACAGAGCTACTAGTGCTAATAAATTCAGCAAAGTGGTGGGGTACAAGATCAACACACAAAAATCAGTAGTGCTTCTATACACTAGAAATTAGTGAGCTGAGGAGGAAATCAAGAAAAAAATTTCCATTTAAAACAGTCATTAAAAGAATCAAATATCGAGGGGAATAAATTTAACCAAGGATGTAAAGGACTTGAACACAGAAAACTACAAAACATTGCTAAAAGAAATCAAAGACAACCTAAATTTATGGAAGGACATTCCATTTTCATTGATTGGAAGACTAAATATCATTAAGATGTCAATTCTACCCAAAATGATTTACAGATTCAATACAATCTCAATCAAAATTCCAACAGACCTCTTTGCAGAAATGGAAAAGCCAACTATAAAATTTTATTTGGAAAAGTAAGGCCCTGAAAAGCCAAAATCATCTTGAAAAAGAAGAATGAAGTTGGAGGACTCAAACTTCCTGACTCTAAAATATATTACAAAGCTACAGTGGTCAGAACAGCACAGTACTGACACAAGGATAGATATACCAACCAATGAAATTGAATTGAGAGTTAAGAAATGGACCCTCACAGCTATGACCAATTGACTTTTCCTTTATGGTAAGTACATGATATTTTATTCAAAGATATCAAATGTTCTTTGGTATATAGATCATATATATTTTTAATATTTTTTTATTGAAGTATATCATTCATACATGAACATGCATAAACAATAAGTGTATAGTATGGATTGTGAACTTACAAAACAAATATGCATAACATCATACAAGGGTCTCATACATCACTCCTCCACCAAACCCTGCATTTTTGTGAAACACTTGTTACAAACTATGCAAGAACATCGTCAAAATATTACTACTAACTATAGTCCCTCTTACATTTGGTGTATTTTTCCCCAACCCACCTTATTTTTTTTAAATATATTTTTATTACAGAGGTTGTGAACTTACAAAACAATCATGCACATGTGTAGATTACCATACAACACCCCTTCACCAACACACCACACTGTGGTGGAACATTTGTTACAGATTATAAGGTAATATCATCAGACTATTACCACCAACCATGGTGCATAGCGTACGTATGGCACACTTTTTCCATACCCCTCCATTATCAACACAGTACATCTTTGTCATTGATGCAAGAATGTTATAGTATTGCTGTTTATAGGTCACACCAAATGTAGTTTTCCCATGCTTTTCCACATTCCCACCACACTGCAATAGTGATGTACATCTGCTCTAGCTCATAGAAGGACACTCTTGCATCTGTACCATCAACCACAATTCTCATCCACCTCTGGGTTCACTGTGTTATTCAGTCCCTAGATTATTCTTTAGCTTTCTTTCAATTGACATTTACTTCCCCAGACTACCCTTTTCAGCCACAATCCCATTTATAAACCAGCAGCTATTCACTATAATGTGTTACCATCAACTCTAACCATTTCCACACATTTACAGTCAAGTTCATTAAAACTTCTACATACATTAAGTATCAGTATTTCTTCTCAACCCTCCTCTTATCTCCTAATAACCTATACTACAGGTTTTAACTCCATGTGTTTATTTTTCATATTTAGTTCATATTATTGAGACTATGCAATATTTGTCCTTTTGTGTCTGGCTTACTTCACTTAGTATAATGTCTTCAAGATTCATCTGCAGTATCTGCAAGCCACAGGCCTTGCCACATCTGCAAGCTGCAAG
>JAKSZT010053764.1:34140445-34156578 GCA_026826555.1 Tolypeutes matacus | reverse complement strand
TTTATTCATAAATTTATACTAACCAGGAAGAAGAGGAAGAAGGTCAAAATGTATACCCCTCATCATGGAAAGCCCTCAGAATAAAATAAAGATGTTTTTTGTGGATTTATATTACATATGTATCATCTATCTATCATCAATCTATCTCTCTCTCTGTCTAGATATTTATTTGTTGTGATCACAACTCTGAAAGATATACATAGAAAAATAACCATGAGAAAAAAGTGCATTTTAATGTTCAAAGTGGGTATCTCTGAGTGATGGAATCATAAGTGATGATTTTCTTCTTTTTAAAATTTTGTTGCTGTTTTCAAATTTTCTAACATGCTACACTAGTGCTGTGCAAAAGAAATAAAAATATAATGAGCCAAAAATTTGAGCATCATGTCATTGTAAAATTTTCTAATAAAAATATTTAAAAAGGTAAATGAATTGTAATAACATATTTTATATAACTCAGAATATCTGAGATATTGTTTCAACATATAATCAACATAAAAATGATTAATGAGGCATTTTCATTATTTTGTTGTTGTTCTAAGGTTTAAATATCTTGTGCGTATTTATAGTACATCTCAGAACAGAATAACACATTTTCAGGGACTGCAGGCTACTGTATTGGACAGTGCAATTTCATATGGAAATATAACAAATTTTGATTATGTGTTCATTAATCATATAAATATGTGTGTATATCATACACACACATTCATACACACACACAGAGAATAATAAGTGAAGATGGTAGAAATAATGTAGACAAGTGTTTCCTAGACTGTCCTATGGGGCCCTAAAGCACTGGTATCTCTTGAGATGTTAAAGGATAGCATATTCAAAAAAAGCATACATTGCAAAGCCAGATAAATTTTGGAACCCTGAGATAAACAAAATTAAATCATTTTCTCTTCTATCATCCTTTAGCATGCTAATATGCTTTACGAAGTTCTAGGAGAGAACCAGGATACACTATTATTCATGAACTTTTACACAAGAACCCTTTATTCTTTCATGGAATATCTTGCAGGACCAAAGAAACAGTTTTAGAAACTCTGTTATAGAAAAATTAGTCAATGAAAGAAATATACAAATAAACACAGTGTGTTAGTATTGAAATGCTACATCTCACTGGAAGTGGTGTGTATGTATAATTGATTAACAGAGCATACAATGCATTGGTTTAATTCTTCTTTTCCCAGTTATTTTCACAAGTACTATTTTAACTTCATAATAGTCCTTGGAAGTAATGCAAAATAAGTAAAATAGGGATTATCATTGTTTTTATTTTACATAAGGCAGAGAATGGGCCTCCACATGTTAAATATCTATTGCCACAATGTTCTTTGTTTGCATATTTAGGAGTTTTAAAAGGTACAATTTTTGAATCCCAACTGTTGAGGTTTTCTTTTAAACTAAATTATTTTCTCCAGATTCATTTTAATGTTTATATTGATATAAATGGAATCCATTCTATTATCAGTAAAATGGGATATTGCTCTCCTTGAAACTTCTCTTCCCTTGTCATCAGAAAATGCTGTTCTACTTTTCCTCCCACCCTTTTAACGACAATTTCTCTGTGCCACATGCAAAGTTATCTTCTTCTAAACCACTATTAAGTGTTGGAGTTCCTTTCAGATCAGTCCTGGGCTTGCTTTTCTTCTCATTCCACAGTCTTTTCTCATGAAATCTAATTCAAACCTAGGTCTTCAATTACTACCCGTCTGCCAATAACATATATTTATGCTGTTATACCAGAGCTCTTTCCTGAACACTTGACTACTTGATGAAAGAAAAACCACTTTCAACCACTCCAACCAGTACGAAATGAACTAATGAGTGCCATGCCCCTATGCCTTCATAAGTATTCTGTATTTCAGTGGACAGCACCACCATGCATCTAATAGGATTAGTCAAAAATGTACTCTGATTTTATACTTTACACCACCCACCCAGAACTAGTATTATCGATATTATATCCTAAATTTCTCTCATATCTTTCCATATCTCTCCATCACCACCAACACTTTGTTTAAGTTCCTATCACATTTCATCTAGAGAGCTATATCTTCATTATTGCCTTTTTCCAATTTGTTCTCTATACAAAACTCAAAGATCACTATCTTTAAGAAACAAATATGGCTATGTCACCACCCTGCTTAGAAATCTTCAGTGGCTTCTCGTTCCTCTTAGGAAGAAGTCAAGGTCTTTGACAGTGCCTACAAAATATTCTTGACTCTGTTTCTCTTGCCCTGCTTTGCACCTCATTCTCTTTCACTCTATCTGATCCAGTCACTCTGATCTTCTTTCATCTACCACACACCCTCCCACTATCAGGCTTCTATACATGCTGCTTCTTTCATCAGTCACTTTATCTAGTTTATTACTATTTATACTTCAGACTGCAGTTCAAGTATCACTTCTTCAGTACTATCTTCTCTGACTTTTGGGTTAAGTCAAATCTCTATTTTATTTTCTCATAGCAGTAGGTATTGTTCCCTTCAGAGGACTTAGCATAGCTGTATTTTTTTCTATTTATTATTATTATTTGTTAATAATCTCAAAACTAGAAACTACATATGGGCAGAAATCCGTCTGATACGATTACTTCAATAAGTTAAACCCAGAAGCTAGCACAATGCTTAATACATAGTTGATACACAATAAATATTTGAAGAATGAATGAATGAAAAATCCTAAAAGTGGGATTACTGAATCAAAAGGCATTAATATGTTATGGTTCATGATAAATGTTGTCAGTTCATTTTCCAGAAAGTTTTAGCAATTTACTGATTCAATTTTTTAAAGGTTTTAGAAGGATTGTTTTATACATTAAAACAAACTGTGTAAAGTGTTAAGAGAGCAAACATACAACCCTGCAGGGAGTCCAGTTAAGAATCATTACTACTTATTCTCACAGTGTCCTGGGCATTTATAACAAATAACACACAAAGAGCAGGGTTAAAGTTGTAAGGGACCTGATAGTTGGCTCAGATTAATGGTAACCCTTGCGAGATACCCTTCGAAAATTCTGACTCTGGTTTTCTGGACAGAGTAATTGGAAGTTATTTTAATGTAGTATTCCCTGTGGGATAGTGATTTGGTTTAAATGAGGGAAAGTAAATATCTTTCATTTCACAGGAAACCTCCTAATGACCACTAATGATGCCTGAAAATCTATGTTTAGGGTGATTATGAGGTTCTTTGGGAAGTGCCTTCTGTGGGCAAGACAGGCAAGAATTGTCTTGCAAGTATATGCATTTGCCATCCTTTGTTTAAGTAGTCTTCTGATCTGAATGATATTTATCTTTACAATTTTATATATTCATTGAGTTTAAGAAATTGTCAGGGATTTTTTGGGCCATGCATAGTGTTTCTAATTGTATATAAATTATTTAGACAATAATATATTTATGGATTTTTCAGAAATTTAGTTAGCATCTAAAATGTCTTGTTTAAGTAACAGATTCTCTCCAAGACAGGTTCAATATTTTTGTTTTAAAAATCAATATATGACTTGTATTTACCCATTTTTATGTACAAATATGCATATTAAATGTGAAAAAATAGAAAGTACAGATAAGGAAAGGAAATTAACTTTCTACAATTCAGTTATCTACTTTTCACACATTGGTGTCTATAATTCCAGACTTTTACTTGCTTCAATCTTAGAAAAAACAATGTCAGGAAACCAGATTATTATAGATTTCTCACTCCAGGCAAGTGAGAAATTTTGTCTCTGATATTGTTTAAGGTGTAGAACAAACAGTTTATATGCTCATAAAGGAGGAACAATTAGCAAATTTATTATTCAAACTTCTGTATCCAGTTAAGAAAATCTTACACTTTGGTTAAAGGTGGTAGCATATGAAAGTGATAACTTTCTGGTGAGAAATAAAAGGTTTATCAAACACATTTACTGAACACTAAGTAATCAAACACATAGTGAACACTCAGATCAGTTTTAATTTATAAATGATCACTACGGACCTCTAATTAAAGCTACACCTTCCAGTTAAGAAAACAACTGGTTGGGGAAAATAAAGTGTAGCACATAGATAATTTGTCTATCTTAGTGCTTCTTTTCCATTACTTAAATACAAATAGTATAGCCTGGGGACACAGGAACAAAGTTTGGGGTCTTGTCTTAAGTATCTACATAATTTAATGACTTGCAGGGCTTCCCTAGAGCAAATGTCTTTGATAAACCAACCATGGACAATAGCTGAACATGAAAGTTAAAATGGCTATTCTTTCAGCCATCAACCATAAGCACATCTCTTCTCTGATGTCTCTATTCCTTTGAACCAATTCTTGCTCTGCCTCTGGTCCAACTCCTCGCTGCCAGCACTTAGTTTCCATTGATTTGCAACTAGGCGATAGTGAGTAAACCTGCAAGGAAATACACGCTTCCTTATGCCAGAGATTTTGACTAATGTTTACTTACCCACTCACCTCACAGCTTATTGCTTTAAATTGTTATTTTCTTCTGACTTTCGATGCACTTATAAGTCAGTTCCTGTGTTAGTTTACCCAAAGTTAGCATTTTGACATAAGTCTCCAGCTATGCCCGCCTCCTCTCCCTCTGTGGAATAGTCATAATTCCTTTTGCCGCTATGCCTTTGATTATGATACTCTCATCCCATCCAGAATTCCTTTCATTTTTCATTTGGCCAATATAAATTCTTGCTCTTTTGAAGGCCAATCTGGCTTAAGTTCCATGTCTTCCATGAAGTGGATTATGTTATTCCACACTACACAAATCGCTCCTTAGTTAAAGACACATGAGTAGTTAATGCCTCACAACTTAACATTCTCTTCTTGTGTACCAATTGCATACGTCACTGAAATTGATTTTGCTATCCATCTTTTCATATTATGATATGAAACATTTGGGCCAGGTGTTTGCTATTGCAATTTTACTTCCATTACTCTTTGAAGCAATCACTCTCTGTTAGTTTGTTTCTCCATAGCCATGTTACTAGCTTCTTCAGGACACATATTGTAACTCACAAAGGGCTTCCCATGATGCCATTATATTGTATGTATTTAAATATTGTTTGACCCTTTGATTTTCCTAAATTGTATGACCCTGCTCAAAATCACTTTTATTTAAAAAAAATTAAATAAATAAAAAATTAAAAAAATAAAAATGGTCCAAGCCCTCCAAATTACATAATTATTCATAGTACATTTTTCCAAAGCAACCCTATTTTGGTCTGAAAAACATAAGATTGAAACATGCTCATCAAAACCCCTAGATTAATTCCAGTAAGGCTGATGTGCTCATTGCCCCTGTCCTCATAATAATGATATCATGATTTAATCAGTACTGCACTGATCTAACTTGGGCATTAGGAGAGTTGAAATGATCAGAGTATATTCAAATTATTTCTGTGTGTGCAGGTGTGTGGGTGGATGGGTATATATTGGAAAGATATTAATGCCAACTAAGCAGAGAATGTTGGTGAAAGGGAAAAAATAGATTGCATTAGGTTCCACACAAAATCAGGTAAATCTGATCCTGGGAATAGCAACAACAACAAAAAATTCATCGGGGGCTCGGTCATATAAATGGGCTTTGGAAATCGGAGAAACCTCTATCTGTGAACTCTCTTGACTCATGTTTCCCCATGAAATCTTCCGTTTGTAAATGTGACAGGGGTATCAGATTGATAATGGATACACACAGCAGCAACAGTCATGGCATTCTGAAAAATCATCAACTTCGTAGAGATGCACGATTGCTACTCCCTTGTCTGTGACAGAATTTTATCTTTCAACATATATTACCACTGATAATCAAAGAGGAGATCAATTCGCATCTCAAAATAAACCACCCGCAGTGTACAGGAGCTTACATTATGCATAGGATCTGTTAGATATGGTAACCACAGTAATTTCAGCAACATGTGGATAGCCATTATTATCTTCCCTGCCTTCATTACCACTTAATCATCCTTCACTCTCTATAATAAGGCCACCTTTAGGCTAACATGAATAGGGAGAAAAGACTCAAGCAATACTTTCTCGATCTTTTGGTCAATTCCCATGCTATGAAACTCAGTGATGCTTGAAATATATTATAGTTTGGTGGAGGGGTGCGGTGGAGAGTGGGGGTGTTCCCTCTGCATTTTAAAGATAAGTCTAGGAATCAGATTTTCACAGGACTTAAAGGACTTTAAACTGTCGGGGCTGAGACCTCACTTAGTGCATTCTTAGCAGACAAGTTTCATGCCAGTGTCTCCTACATAAATACCAATTGTGTTCTGGTTGAAATTGGTCACAGGTATATTTCATTCCATTATACATATAATAGGAACAATGAAAAATCTTTCTCCGTCTTAGCCTTTTCTATTGCTGACCTAAAATACCTGGGAAAAGCCCATCTAAATCTAACAATCTAATCTAAAACAAGATTGGCTTCCTTTACTGGTTTAATAAGGGCAGTTTCAGTGTTCACTGGTGCTGAGCCACTGTAATGATGTTAGCAGAGGGATGGGATATCAACAGGAAAGTTGTACATACACACACAGTGGTACATACACATATGAATGTGTATAAAACCCCCACAATGTCTTTAATAGTCTTCAACTACTTATAAAAGTTCCCCATATGAAATCATAGATTTATAGAGATAGATGGAAGAGAGATGATAGATAAGTGATAGACAATATAGATACATACATATAAATATATACACATACATATATACATACATATATATCAATATCATAGCTAGTGTATTTATATACAAATTTATATATGCCATTTACCAGGCCATGTATACACACACACATACACATACTATATCAACATAAAATGAAGAAAACATTCATTATTTTTGTGAATGAACAATAACTTTTCTTCCCCTTAGCTGTGTAACATTTAACCACAATGAGAAAACTATCCATAAGGCTGGGAGAGAGTTTCCTTTTAAACATTGAACCTGCAAGTCTGTGAATCAGTGTTTACCTCTCCGATACGTATCTTCTTTATGAAAAATATGTGCAGAGAGCCTCATCCTTTGGCCCATGCCCATGCTCACAGCCTGGACAAAATAATTCCTCCTTTACTGAGAACAGGATTTGCGTATTCCCTTCAGGCAGGCTGCCTCAAAATGCAGAAGTGACTTCGTGAAATCACCTTTGCGGTGATGGCAGTGCAGCACAAAATGATGATTCCTTACCGAGAGTAGAGGGAATGATTTCTTTTGATACCTTAGGGATTATTTGATGGGAATTATTAAAGCCAAACAGTTAAATTCCCCAGAGTGAACTTCAGCTCCTTTTGACTTCTGAACCTCTCCTGGAGCTCAGAAAATTCCTCTAATGTGGATAATTACACTGATGGCTGGTCTGAGAAAATAGGCCACTGAAATAGGCTTTGTGTGATTCTGTTAATTGCTGCTGTAGACAAGCAGCCTGGCCCTTTTATTCATGCCTCACAAACCTTTCATCAAATGAGTAGATTATTTTTAATGCATATTAGATAGGATGAACTCATCTTCCAAGAAGGGCATTAATATATGTGGTGCTTTTTTTTTTTTCTTCTTCTTACTGAGAGAGAACTTGTTTTTAAATGCAACTTCAGCTTCTGGTTGGTTTTGCTAGTGAGGTACCTTAGCATTCTTAGCATTCAGCTAACAGCCAAGTAGCAAAATAATTTATTGGTTTATGGGTTCTGATTTGATGCTGGTTGCGGTTATACCACGTCAAACAAAAATAATTGCTAATACAGCACATATGTATCTTACCAAGGTCATTCTAAGTGAATATTAGATATGTAGCTTCTGGTTTAAGATCTAGAGAAATATTAATTATTAAAGCAGTGCACTTTCAAGTCAGAGGTCAAGGTTGATAATATTTAAAAAGCAGCATATTAAAAATTGGTCACACATATTGTAGAACTTCTTGCTCTAGGGAGGAAAGAACAAGTGTGACAGGGAAATGATCTCTCTAACTCAGAGAAAATATGGCTCTTTTTGGAAGATGGAGTATGATTAGCAAAATGGAACTCATGACAATAGGAATAGCAGAGGTTATAGGGTCTGCAGGTTCTAATTCTCTCACTATTTTCTAAATCGAGGCTTCCAGTTTTTTTTTTTTTTTTTTTTTTTTTTTGAGCTGGGCTTCTCATGATCTTTGTTTACCTGTATGTCTTTGACTCAGTGGTACACAAACCAGCTGTCAAGAGAAGCTGGAAATAGATTTCTCTATTAACTCTGCATAATAGACAGCTTCTGTTATGTACCAAGGCAGCTTGGTACACCAAGCAAGAAAAAAAAAATGACTGAGCTCCGTAATAATTCATTAGAAATGTTAAATATCAGAAACATGTACACTCTTGTTTACATCATTAAATTTTCAAATCATGATTTTTTTTCCCAAACATATAGATGCTTTCACATTTTTCACAGAGTGTAGATTTGACAGTGGGGGTCAGGTGGATACAGGACGACTTGACCAGGGAATGTCAAGATCAGGGAGAAGGATGGGGGCAGGAAAAATAACAAAGAAGAAACTTATTTAATAAATTTTGGCATTCTGATGCCAATAGGGATAGGTTTCAAAGCCGTTTAAGGTCTTAGTTCTTGCTCAATAAGAAAAGATGAAAAAAAGGACAAAACAAATGATGTATGTATATGCATTAATATTAACATTAAGTGTGTGTGAGATTATATTTGAAACTATAGTATTGAAGCACAAGTAATATATGTAAACTTACAGACTTTACATTTCATAGGTAGATAGATACATCTCTCATTTGTGATATTTATCCCTTGTCACCAAACATCAGAATTCATACACATTTATACAAAACTTGAATACATAAATAATTCAAGTATATAATTTTTTAAATATACATTTTTTTTTTTTTTTTTTTTAAAAAGATACTTAGGTTACATAAATGCTACATAAAAAATATAGGGGATTCCTATATGCCCCACTCCCTAGCCCTCCCACATTTTCCCACATTAACAACACCCTTCATTAGTGTGGTACATTTGTTACAATTGATGAACACATTGTGGAGCATTGCCACTAAGCATGGATTATAGTCTAAATTATAGTTTACACTCTCTCCCACACAGTTTTGTAAGTTATTACAAGATATATAATGGATTGTATCTGTCATTGCAATGTCATTCAGGACAATTCCCAAGTCCCAAAAATGCCCCCAAATTACGCCTATTTTTCCCTTTCCCTCCCCTCAGAGCCTCCAGTGGTCACTGCATCCACATAAATGGTACAAGTTCTTCCTTTGTAGAATCACAATAAGTCCATAGTAGAAAAACAGTAAGTCTTCTCTAGTCCATCGTTTATTCCCCAATCCTGAGTACTCTGGGATAGTGATGTCCACTCCACATCTAATTGAGATGGGGCTTTGATCCCAAGGGGTAGATGAATGGGACTCTTTTGCTTGCAGTTGCAGACACTCTCTGTTCCTTGGGATGGTCATTGTCCATCATCATCTCTTTGTTAGTTTTCCTGAGTTAGTCCAATGAACCAGAGAGTAGGTGTTGCAACTGTGTTCAGATGCATGGCCCAACTGGTACATGGACAGCCCAAAGATTTAAGTCTCTAGGACATACACGTATCAACTCTAGTACTAACTATAGGTTCAAATAGAAGGGGCAGAAGAGCCATGTGTAGGGAAACCATAGCTGAGTCCAACTGTCCCACTGGGGAGCATAATTCCAAAGTAAGGCCCACTGGCAGGGCACCAAACTCCTGAGCTGTCTGCCCTGCTTATAGTGTCTGAATGTCTCCAGAGCTCTCAGGAGCCCCGCTATTTGAGGCAATATTTACTCAGCATATAAATGCATTACCTTCTCCCCAGCATGGGACATGACTCCTGGGGATGAGCCTCCCAAGCTCCAAGGGATTACTACCAAGCACCAACTAGCAATGCAACTGGAAAAAGACCTTGACCAAAAGGGGAAAAGGGTAAAGACAATGAGTTTATATGGCTAAGAGACTTCAAAGTGAGTCGGAAGGTCATTCCAGAGGTCATGTTTATGCACATCTTAGCAGGATATCATTGACTGCCAAAGTAAACACTGCCTCAAGTATATAATTTTAATATTAATACTATGCAAATGTTAGCATCAAAATTATTATAAATAAAGCTTTGTGTATTTGTTGGAATATGGGGAAATATAATTTTTGTATGTTTTATTTAGTAATTTTTCAGAAATAGAGGACATCTAGTTGATTTTCTGAAAAGAAATGACTGATTGCATAATTCACAGCTAATCCAAAATGTTGATTTTAAAAAGAAGCCAACAAGTTTTTGAAACTGCAGATGATTTGGTAAGAAGGTGCTTAGGAATCAGAGTTGTAGGATACACAGAAACAGGTTAAATAAGCTGATGCATCCCATGCATCCCAATGCAACATCTTAAAATTCTCAGAGAACTTTTGGGTTGTGTGGCCTTATTTCCCTTGTATTAGATAAGTGGAGTGAGATTTTTGTATTGCTGTTATGATAAGACTAATATTTCAAGAGAGATGCCAATAAACATTGGGCTGCCTTCCATCTCAGTTGGCTGTAAAAAAAGTCTAGAACATTTTGACTTCAGTCTTATAAGAACTTGATAGTTAATCTGGAAAAACTAAAGTAACATGATCATTGTTTTAGTTTCCTGGGCTGCTAAAGTAAGTATCATAAAATAGGTCAGGTTAAACAATGGGAGTTTATTTGTTCACTGTTTTGAGGCTAAAAGAAAGTCTAAATCAAGGCATCATCAAAGCAATGCTTTCTTCCTGAAGACTGTGGCATTCTGGGGCTGACTGCTAACAATCTTTGGTCCTTAGCTTGTTGCAAGGCAAGGCACTTGGCAGCCTCTCTTGGCCTCTCTTTTCTCTTCTGAGTTTCATTGATTTCATCTTACTTCCTGTGGCTTTCTCTCACTCTTCCTGAATTTCTGTTGATAAAGGTCTCCAGTAATAGTATTAAGATCCATTCTGACTGAGGTGGGCCAAGCCTTCTTAACTGAAGTAACCTCACCAAAGTTCCTACTTACAATGGGCTCATACCCAAAGGAATGGATTAATTTAAGAAAGTGTTTATCTGGAGTACACACATCTTCAAACCACCATAATAATACTCTCCTAAATTATGGAATCCAAAACTCAATGTAGATTATTTTAAAGTTAATTGTGAAATCTCATTTAATAAAGATAATTTTATTTTTACACTATCCATTAAAGGTATACTTTAATCAGAACTTAAATACCTTAGTCTATGACATGAGAATCTCTATTAATAATTCTGTTTAAAATACTGGAATCTCTTAGAGATTTATAAATAATAATAACAGTTTAGTACTGTTGAATTTGTTGAGGGAAAACTTAATGGAATAGAATAGAGAGACTATGAGTAGACTCAAATACAAATGAAGACTTATTATAATCAGTAAAAAGAAGTTCTTTGAAGTGAGTAGAAAAAAATGAATTATTCATAAAGTCTTTTGGAATAATAGGTCAGACACTTTTTCAGAGAGTAGGAAGGTGGATCACTGCCCAACTCTTTACAACATGGAACATTATAGCTAGATAAAGAATGGAAGGGTAAAATATAAAAACACAATATATAAGAAGAAAACACAGGATATTAAAAATGCTTTGTACAGAGGGCTTTTATCACACTACAGAAGATATAACATTTAAAAGCCATTAAAGAAATAAGAGAAATGCATATAATGTATCTGAAATCTATTAGGAACTCATAGCTATAGACTATAGATTGAACTAGCCTGAAAAGTGATGAAAGTATCCAACATACATTCATAGGTAAGCCTCACTTCCATAAAATATCACCTTGCCATAATATTCCTATAACTAATTAAAGGTAGCCTCATACATGCTCTTGAATCTTTCCTTCACTTTTGTTCCACTTTGGCATATCTCCCATTGATGCCCACTGTCCATCATTGTCACTGCCACCACATGCAGTCCATGAGAAAGAAGATGTCTTGCCAAGGGCTGTCTTCTGATGCTTGTAGATATTGGAACTTTGGGATAAAGATCCTATTTTGAATTCCTCCAAAAAATCTGAGAAAAGAATATGACTGCAATGAGTTTATATGAAAGATGATTTCAGGAAGCATAAGGAGGAAATGTAGAAGTGAGATGGAAGATAGGAAGCCATTAAAGGGGATATAGTGAGTGTGTTCTGCTGCAGGAGTGTAAGGAGTATATATTACAGTAGTATGCTATAATGAGTTGCAACTGGGGCACACTCTCCCCAAGGATCCTCTGAAAATTGGGGTGAAGTGCACCTAAGAATTACCCCAGTGAGGGCAAGGATGCATGCTTCAGAAAGAAGATAACAGCCTCAGAGCAGGACACAAGAAGCCATCCATATCTTCCTGCAGGGAGCAATCCACATCATCTGGAAATATTTGGGATAGGCCTAGGGAAATAGGCAGATCACCCACAGCACAATGCAGTGACAGAGCCTTACATGCAGGCCTCATTGAAGTCAGCTTGCCAAAGTGGGGATGACTTCCTCTTCAGTCCCATGTGTCCAATATTATCACTTGGGTACCAAAGCAATGCAGCCCTACCCCTGTGCCCTGGAGAATCTTTGCTGAAAACAAGGACTTAGCATCCAGATAGGAGTCCCTCAGACTGGACATGGAAACTGATAACATACTGTCTTCCCCATCAGAGTTTCTTTCTATCAGTGATGAGAAAACCAAATGGTTTTCAGCCAAAATATAAATTCTAATTTGTGAATACTCCCTGTGGTTTCACCAATGTATTTGACAGACATATTCAGACATCAGGCCTGCATACAAGTTTAGGATTGAAATGGGACCATTATGGGTCTCTGCACATACATATATACCATATATTAATAGTACATATCATATATGCTCTAAGTCGAATGCAAAAAATAATATATGAAATTTAATAAAAATCTTATTCAATATTATCACTAAAAACTGAGAAAGAATACAAGACTCTAATCCAGAACAGATGTCATAGCTCCCAAGTTAATGGACTGAAAATGATTTCTTTCTTGGGAGGATTTCTGATATTAAGCAAAAGTTTAGAGTGATAACCTTAGTAGTTAGCTGCTGCATAATGGTTTAACTTGAGGACCTCATTTTATGTATGACATTCAGTGCAAATTTTGAATTTCCGGTTTTTCTGAAGGTTGCAGCATGAGCAACTTTCTGGGGTTTGGAATATAAATTTCCCCAACATTTCCTGTGTTTAACTCTAGTTCTCAATTCAGAGTGAAAATCATTCTCTCAAAATTGGAGAAGTTGGACCAAGCAAGGCTACTATTTCAGACCAATCTGAAAGCTTTAGAGGGGGCTGAGGATAGCATAAGCTTCGTTTTGACTGTGTGAGACATTATGCAATCAAAACTAAAATATTTTCATTCTTGATTATATAGTCAAAGTTTATAGGTCATGTAATAGATTAAAGATTCTGTCTAAATTTTCTCAGGTTAATTTCCCAAAAGGTCAGCTTCACATAATTTTGGTATATAATTGAAAATTATAATTTGGCTTTTATCACTCACTCTAATTGTTCCCATGACTGTCAATCTTGTTGCTACATATCTGGATATGCCCTACCTGCCCAAATTTATCACCAACCACTAAACCTCTGGCTCACTATCTTGCAGATGAAGTGCCTTGTATAAATTCCTTGAATATACTACTTTTTCCCATCTTTGCACATGCTGTTCCCTCTAAATAAAATATTCTTCCCCTGCATCATATAGTTTGATTCACATACTTCATCTCAGCTCAAACATCACCTCAAAGATACCTTCTATAATCTTCCAACAAGATACCACACTTCATTATTTAAATTTAAGCACCCATTTGTTTCTTTCATAGCATTTATCGCTACTGATAGTTGGAGAAGTTCTGGCCAGAAGACAGGCTTGTCAACTACTCAACATGCTATTAAAGAGTAGTGAAGATCTAGAGCACTCAGGACTTCCTTCCAGGCAGGCATATCTCAGGAGTTGAAATGTGTAAATGAAAGTGTTTTTTTTTTTTCATTATTTTTTAAATTAGAGAATATGTAGGTTTACAGAAAAGTCATGTAAAAAATACAACATTCCCATATACCCACCTATTGTTGACACTTTGCATTAGTGTGGTACCTTTGTTACAAGTTTTGAAAGAATATTAAAACAGTACTAGTAACTATAGTCCATAGTTTACATTCAGTTTATTTTCCCATATACCACCCTATTACTAACATTTTATATCAGTGTTGTACATTTGTTATGATTCATGAAAGAACATTCTTTTACTTGTAATATCAACCCCAGTGCATCATCCACACCAGGGTTCCTGTGTTATACAGTCCCTTGTTTTCACTTCTAACTTTCATTCTAGTAACATATATGACCCAAATGTTCCCCTTTCAACCACATCTACATACATAATTCAGCACTGATAAATACAATCACAATAATGTGCTACCATCACAACCATCCATTTCAAAACCTTTACAATAAATGTAAATAGAAAATCTTCACAAATTAAGCATCAGCTCCCCATTCTATACTCCCAATCTAACCCCTGGTAACCTATATTCTCGAATTGAGCTCTATGAGTTTGCTTATTATAATTCATATTAGTGAGATCATATAATACTTTTCTTTTTGTGTATGGCTTCTTTCACTCAGCATAACGTCCTCAAGGTTCATTCATGTTGTCACGTATATCAGGACTTCATTCCTGTTTACAGCTGAATGATATTCCATTGTATGTATATATATAACACATTATATTTATCCATTCATTGGTTGATGGACAGTTGGGTTCTTCAATCTTTTGGCAATTGTTAATAAATCCACTATGAATGAATATGTGGTGCAAATATCTGTTTTGAATCACTGCTTTCAATTTTGAGTATATACCTAGTAGCAGGATTACCCAATCATATAGTAATTCTATACATAGTTTCCTCAGGAACTGCCAAATGTCTTCCCACCAGAATTGAATGATTGTTCCTATTTCTCCACATCCTTTCTAACACTTGTAATTTTTAAAAATCATAGCCATTCTAATGGGTGTGAAGTGATATCTCATTGTGGTTTTGATTTGCATTTCCCTAATAGCTAGTGATGTTGAGTATCTTTTCATGTGCTTTTTAGGGACTTGTATATCATCTTTGGAGAAATGTCTAATCAAGTCTTTTGACTACTTTTCAATTGGGCTGTTTGTATTTTTTATTGTTGTGTTGTAGGATTTCTTTATATATTCCAGATATTAAACCCTTACAGGACAGGTGGTTTCCAAGTAATTTCCCCATTAAGTAGCCTATATTTTCACTTTCTTGACAAAGTTCTTTGATGCTCAAAAGTTTATAATTTTGAGAAGGCCCCATTTATCTATTTTTTTTTCTTTCATTGCTTGTGCTTTGGGTATAAAGTCTTGAGAAACCATTGCCTATCACAAGATCCTGAAAATGCTTCCCTATATTTTCTTCTATGAGTATTATATTCCTGGCTCTTATATTAAAGTCTTTGATCCATTTTGAGTTAATTTTTGTGTATGGCATGAGACAGGGGTCCTCTTTCATTCTATTGCATATGAATATCCAGTTTTCCCAGCACCATTTGTTGAAGAGACAATTCATTCCAATTGTGAAGGCTTGGCAGCCTTGTCAAAAATCAATTGGTCATACTAGCTATTAGGGAAATGCAAATCAAAACAACAATGAGATATCATCTAACATTGCATAGAATATGGCCATTATTAAAAAAAAAAAAAAAAAAAACAGGCAACAATAAGTGCTGGAGAGGATGTAGAGAAATAGGAACACTCCTTCACTGTTGGTGGGATTGTAAAATGGCATAGCCTCTGTGGAAGACAGTTTGGCAGTTCCTCAGGAAGCTACATATAGAACTACCATATGATCCAGCAATTCCTGTACTAAGAATATATCCAGAAGAACTGAAAACTATGCACACTGATAAACATCTGCACACTGATATTCATAGTGGTGTTATTCACAATTGCCGAAAGAAGGAAACAACCCAAGTGTCTATCAACCAATGAATAGAAAAACAAAATGTGGTATCTACATACAATGGAATACTATGCTGCAGTAAGAAGAAATGAAGTTGGAACACATATAACATGGATGAAT